>JAIUZE010016540.1:0-16648 GCA_022085475.1 Heliosperma pusillum | reverse complement strand
CTAAGGTGAAAACCCGAAAGGGCACCTTAGGCAAAATGAGGGATTTTCAAGAAAAAAATAGAAAAAGAAAAAAAAAAAATTGAGCAAAATACTTCCGATGATGAGGATTTATGAAGGGAAAAGAAGGGAAAAATAAGGAGGAATTTGGAAGGAGGTTAGCTTAGGATTTCTTTTTATTTTTCTTTGAGTTACAATTTGGTTCCAAATCGATGGATTTCTCTTTGTGGTTGCTTGGTTGTGCGAATTGTGTAGTTTGGGGCCAACCAAGTAACCATGCTATACACTAGTGGAGTAATAACGGGGTGATATAAGAAGTGGAGTTGCATGGAGTTTGGTGACGAGGACCATCTCGCTATGCCTTGGGATAAGGCAAAGATGGTCATACTACAATCCTGGGAGGTATAAGAAGGGAAGAGTTGAGGTGAGATGAGTCGGAGTTGGTGGTGTGTCGAGTCTTGTATTGAGGGAGTTATAAGTAGGAAGTGGTAAGGGAAGAGTGTGTTAAAACAACTTTGAGTCATTTTCTTTTAATAGGTGCTTGTGTTTTGAGGGAGATATAAGAAGGTAGTGGTGAGGGAAGAGAGGTCATTACCTTCACATGCTATGTTTGGACTCGTGTTTGTCTTGCTAATCTCGAGTTTTTACTCGAGACGAGTAAAAGTGCAAGTGTGGGGGTATTTGACAACACCAAAATGTGTTGTGTCTAGTAGTATTTATTAGGTTCGTTTATTATACTTTTTACGGGTCGTTAGCATCGTTTTATGCTAACCTTAGTCCTTGTAATTACGTTGTTATTTAGTATTTTTAGTCAACTTTTAGAGTCAAACCCGGAAGTCAACAAAAGTCAAAGTCAAACCCGAGACCCAAGACCCAAACCCGACAATTGGAGTGGGCTACAAGCAAATCATCAATGCAAGAAGACCAAGTCCAAAGGGTCAATGGAAGTCAAGGCGGGACTAAAATCCAAAGGGTCAACGAAAGTCAAGGCGCTCAACCAAGGGGAAAACCTGGCAGCATGAAACGCTGCCAGCGTCCGTGGGCGCTGCCAGCGTCCTGGTCTCAGGCATGTGTTCCTTCATTCTCCGTCTAGTCATTTTGAGGCCCATTTCTCAAGGCCCTAGGTTTCCGGAGCCAAGGGTATAAAAGAGCCATATTGTAGAGAGAGAAGCACACAACATTGGATATAACATTCCACAACACAACACATTATAATTCTCTCAAGTTTTGTTCTTCATTTTTGGCTTTGTATTTTGGTTGAACTTTGTTATGGGTTGTAATACTTGGATTATGGGTAGCTAATCCTCCATTTCTTAGTGTAATTGGAACAAGTTCTCTTCTTTTAGCATTCTAAGACCTTTTCAACCTCTTCTTCTCTATTTAATTCTATTTTCTCATGTTTAAATTCCATTGTTGAATGAATTGTTGTTGAGACTAACCATCTTAGCAAGTGTTTGTTTAATTAGTGCTTTGTCTTGATAAATTTGGTTAATTTGTCTTGATATTTGTTGAAGCAACCTTGAAAGATTGTAACTTTGGTTTAAAGTTGGAATCTTTTGAGTGGAATTTGGTTTATTGTCTGATTAGAACATGGTTTAATGTTTTATTACATGATTCTAGCATGTTTCTTTTGTTTTGTGCTTAAAGCTTGCATCTTTGATTGTGCTTATGTTGTAATAAGTATTGGTTCAGCTGTAAAGGGTAAATCTTGGTTGATTTAATCCTTGTTGACTAATTGCTTAGAAATTTGTATTAGATAACTAGAGAAGAGAGGAAAGGAAGAGTCTTTACTTTGTTAATTGTTGGGAACTTGGGAAAATTACACTAAGTTGTTTCTCCATATTTGAATATTTGAATCTTTAGTTTTTGTTGGTAATTTTAGACTTGCTAATCAATTCTCATGTCAAACTTTCTCCCTATATGTTATCCTACATGTTTTCTCATTGTGAATATCATAGTTTGTAATTAAATTAAGCTTTTGTCTTAATTAGTGTCTTAGTTTGTGATTAGCGTAATTAGTTTTGTTATTTGGCACTTTGTAAGAGTCTAGATTAGATTAATTTAGTTAATACCGTCTTCTCTTGGGTTCGACCCTTTACTTATCATTTACTACCTTTATTTAAGATAGTTTGTGTTTTGTTTAGGAGATATAAATTGTTATTTGACCGTAGCTAATTAGCGGAATTAGCGACACCGCTTTTAAGCTCGTCAGCTATGATTTTGTGCCATGTGAGGGATACCAGAGTGGAAGAGTCACCGGCAGCGTAGATAGAAGTGGTGAACGAGTTCGAATATATTTTTCTGGATGAAATACTGGGATTACCTCCGAAGAGGAATATTGCTTTTAGCTTAGAATTGAAGCCGGGAACGGAACCTATATCTAAGGCCCTGTACCATATGGGTTCTAAGGAGCTCGAAGAATTGAAGAAGCAGTTGAATAAATTGTTAGATAAGGGGTACAGCGGGCCTTGTGTTTCGCCGTGGGGTGCGCCAGTATTGTTCTTAAAGCAGAAGGACGACAGTTTACGGGTGTGCATTGATTACCATGAGCTGAACCATGTTACCGTGAAGAATAGGTTTCCATTACCTAGGATCGATGATTTGTTCGACCAGTTGAGTGGAGCTAGAGTGTTCTCGAAGACTGACTTGAGGTCAGGGTATCATCAGCTAAGGATTAAGGATGGTGACATTACGAAGACAACTTTTCGTTCAAGGTATGGTCAATATGAGTATGTGGAGATGCCGTTTAGGTTGACTAATGCACCAGCAGTATTCATGAACCTTATGAACATGATTTTTAGTCCATTCTTGGACACTTTCGTGGTGGTGTTCATCCTTAATATCCTAGTCTATTCTAACATTAAGGAAGAGCATGTGGAGCATTTGAGGATGGTGCCGTAGATTTTAAGGGACAATCAACGGTATGCTAAATTATCCAAGTGTGATTCCTGGTTGGAAAAGATAGCATTCTAGGGTCCTATAATTTCTAAAGAAGGGGTGATAATTTATCCAAGTAAGATTGAGGCGGTGTCTAATTGGGAGGCACCAAAGAATGTGGCTTAGGTGAGAAGTTTCTTGGTTTTGGACGAATACTATAGGAGGTTCGTGAAGGACTTCTCGAAGATTGCTAGACCTATGACGACATTGATATGAAATGAGAACAAGTTTCGCTGGGATGAGAACTGGGAGACGGCGTTCCAAACCTTAAAAGAGCGTTTGACCACAGCTTCTGTCTTAGGACTTCCAGATGGGAGTGATAATTTTGAGGTTTATACGGATTCTTCGAAGTGTGGGTTGGGGTATGTACTAGTATAGAAGGGAAAATTGATAGCCTATGCGTTGAGGCAGTCAAAGCCGTATGAAAAGAATTATCTTACTCGTGATATGGAGTTTGGTACCGTTGTGTTCGCCTTGCAGATCTTCTATCATGAGGGAAAGGCTAATGTGGTAGCGGATGCGTTGAGTCAGATGAGTGTGCATTATCTATTCACCGCAATGTCGTTGATGAGGTAGAGGGACAAGGTAGCAAAGATAGGCATCAGTGGTGTTAAAAAAGGGGAAGCTACCAGTGATTTGACGATCAAGCCGGGATTGTATGATGACATCTGAAGCAAGCAGTTAGTTGGTCCTCAGATTCAGTTGTGGAGGAAAGGAGTAGAGGAAGGTACTACTTCTAGATTTTTTATTCATGCAGACGGGAGTCTTTGCTTTGAGGGGCGGTGGTGTGTGTCTTACGATGTTGAGCTGAGGAAGGCATTTTGGTGGCAAGGAATGGAGAAAGATGTAGCAGATTTTGTGGCAACGTGTCTGACATGTCAGAGTGTTAAAGGGGAACAACGAAGACCGCAGGGTAAGATTCAATCTCTTGAGGTTCCGCAATGGAAGTGGGAGTCTATATCCATGGGTTTTGTGGTAGGGCTTATCGCAGAAAGGTAACATAATGATTTGGATAATCGTGGATCGATTAACCAAGTCTGCTCATTTCCTTCCGAAGGATACATGGAACAAGATTGATTTAGCATCAACTTATATAAAGAATGTGGTGAAGCTACATGGAGTACCAATGGATATTGTGTCAGATCATAACGCGCGGTTTATTTCTCGGTTTTGGCAAGAATTGCAGGAGTTAATGGGAACAACCTTAAAGATGGGCACAACACTTCATCCTGCGATGGTCATACTGAGAGGACGATCAAGACATTGGAAGATATATTGAGGGCTTGTGTGTTAACATTTGGTGGGAATTGGGAGGATAAGCTGGATTTGATTGAGTCCTCGTACAATAACAGCTATCATACGAGCATTAGGATGGCACCATTTGAGGCATTGTATGGTAGGAGACGTAGAATTCCAGTGTGTTGGGATGATAGCTTAGAGGCGGTAATTCTAAGGCCACAGATGGTTCAACATATGATTGAGCAAGTTAAGGTGATTCGAAAGAAGGTGAAATCAACGCAAGATCGACAGAAGAGTTATGCAGATCTACATCGTCGGAATATCGTGTTCCAGGAGGTGATAAGGTTCCTCTAAAGGTGTCACCTATGGTGGGAGTGATGAAATTTGGTAAAAGGGGAAAGCTGAGCCATAAGTTTATTGGTCCTTATAATATTTTGGATCGTATTGGCGAGGTAGCATATCGTTTAGACTTGTCATCTGCTCTTCATCGGGTGCACAATGTATTCCATGTGTCGCAACTACGGAAGTATGTTAGTGACGCATCCCATGTTTTGGAAGCTGAGACTATTGTCTTAAATGAGGCACTTAGTTATGTTAGGGTCCAAAGGAGAAACTAGATCGAAAGGTGCGCAAGATAAGGAATGGAGAGACACCCTTGCTTAAAGTGGAATGAAGCATGTTCTCGATTTCTTCATTCTTCGTTTGTTCCTCATTTCCTCTCCAATGCTCTCGATTCCCGTGCCAAGCCTTTTATGATCCGACTCCGCTATGCTCCATACTAACTCAAAGAGCTCCAAATGCATCAAATATGTATTAAAACATAATAAAAACGCCAGAATCGATACTCTAGCTAAATAGCATAGAAATAAGCAAGGAATTACGTTAAATCGACCCTTATGTATCTAAGGGAAGCATAAAACGTGCATATAAATAGTGGTCATCAAACTCCGCCAAACCAATCCTTTGCATGTCCTCAAGCAAAGCACTAATAAATCACAAGGACAATCATACAAATGGTAACAATCTCAGAGTTAATGCTTATGCACATACAAATCCTGAGTCATCCATATCTATAACAAAGTCATGACCAAAAATATACCAACAAAACAATTTCATTGGCACGGGCAACAGAAACCGCAGCTCAAATCACGAGATGTTACATGATAACGTATTCGACGAAACCAATTACCTTTCGATCTTGCAAGACAAATTAGTCGGCTTCTTGCAGATTCACTTATACACTCAAATGTGTTTGAAAGGTGAGTTTTTTAAAGATAGAACGAAATAGAATCACTCACTCAACTTATGAAACATCCATGCATTCTAATGTGACAGTAATTTCCCCAATTAATACGCATTCGCAGTAAAACCAAAGTACATGAATCAATGACAATAAGGGAGGCTAATAGCTGAAGGTATATAAGTGGGTAGTGCCAAGGCACGTATAGTAATGTGGGGCTAAGATCGGTAGTCGCAGCGACACTTACCAAACCAATTCTAAAATATTAAGCACAAATTAATACCCAACTAGATAAATCATATTAAACTTTGACAACACAAGAGAAATATAAACAATACTTTCTAAATATGCATTAGACTCTAGAAAATTCCCTTTCATTTTCCCTTTAACAAATCAATAGAAGCGACCTATTTTTCCTTCTTTCTTTTTCATCGCTTTTTTCGATTTTCTCTTTTTTTCTCTTTTTTTTCATTTTCTTTTTGCTTCATACAATTTTTTCTCAACATAGGGAAAATACACAATTGCTAACAAAAACTTACTACACTCACTTTGATAATATAAGTCCCAACCCAACCATAGTAGCAAGATAGGCATGAAAAATAAGCAACTGCGACTGTCCCGATAAGGTAAAAAAATTATAGAAATGTAGCTAATAGATAGGTTTAAAAATAGGCTATAAAGACTCAAACGGGCTAAACATAAAAAAACTCCATAATAAAGGTATAAAATCAAGTCTTTTTGGATATGTGAGGCTTATTTGAACAAAAAGAATCGCCTTTTCTCATGTACTTTATCAAACGAAGGCGTAAAAGGATCAAGAATCTAATGTCACACTTATACAGTTTGATGTTACATATTTCACAAGGAGTACTACACTCAAAAACCTAATGACAATAAGACCAGTTTATTAATGTTCCTCGCCTAGGAAGCTCTATAGACCTCAGAAATTTAAGTGGTTTACCAACAAAATATGTCAAATCTAATTAGCAAAACGCATGTCAAATACGGTCAATACTAGATCATTGAGCTTTGTTCTCGGAATAACATGTCAAAACAATGTACATGGATTATTAAGATAGGATTCAAATGCAAGAGGACAGCAAATTATCATCATTGTTATTCAATTTCACCAAGACTCGACCTAATAAATAATAAATAACATGTTTTTGGATTTTTTGAATTTTTATGGTTTTTTTTCTTTTAGAAAACGCATTGCAAGAAATAAACACGCGACATAATTAAAGACTGTGACAACCCTCGAAAAACGCGGAAATAAAATCAAACATAGCATGCATAAATGTCGCATAAATACGGGGTCTTTAAAACTTTCACATGCAATGGTACGAGGTTATATCAAGCAAAACAAACGTAAAGTAAATAGAAGTAAATTAGGGAGACAAAGTCCCTCAAAACGGTGATGAGTCTAGTAAACTAGCGTCAAGCAAAAAGGTAAAACATCAACAAACGACGCCCGCTAACTCACACGGTCTAACCCCAAAAAGAAGCACCGACTAGTACATGTTCATTCATGAAACACGAATGCCATAGTCAGTGGGGAGTAACTCGGGGTTCTCCCAGCCATATCACATTAAAACGTACATAACAAAAGCATATTAACATATATCATCATCAAGCATGGACAATATCGCCATCATATATAAATAAAATAATCATCACATGTAAACAATATCATCATCATATATAAACAATATCATCATCATATATAAACCATATTAAGTAACCAAGAATTAGGGAAGACTCACCTTGGCAACGATATTGCAACTAACGACTTGCATCTCACCTTCAGCGGCCATATAGTCGAAGAGGTAGGGGACACAGCTCACAAGAAGGCACAAGACATTTAAACAATCACTACACAATACACCAATCATCATGATTATGCAATCACACTCACACATTAAATGACACGCATTAGCATTTGTACTTTGCAAGTATGAACACCAAGTCCACGGGATAAACATTTCCCTGAACCGTATACGATAAACATTTCGTATCCTAAAGACTTATTCCCCCCCTAGTAGGACGACAATAATATAATACGGTCCTAGTATAAACCTGGCCAGACTCTCGGGACAAGACGTGTACCCGATTCGACATGCGATAAACATTTCGCATCCAAGACTCGATCAACCCACTGGACGTCGAGTACCCCAAATTCGGCTAAACTACGCGAAATAAGCGGAAAGAGCACAAGCACTATCTTCCGGCTAAACTACGCGGAAGATAAGATCAAGAATGAACATGCAAGTACGCTACATGCAATGATACCACCTCGCAAGCATACAACATTTGACAGCCGGGTCGATCAACGCAATGCGTTCGCCTCCCAACAACGTCGTCATTTCCCCACTAAAAAAATAAAATGTACCTCTATCGCTTGGACATAAAGTCTAAATAGTATGAGGGTAAAAACGGGAAATGAGAGCTCAATATTATCCAACAACCAAGACTCAACACCTACTCAAGGCATAAATGACTTAAATAAGTTAAATATCCAAAACCGTCACTAAACGTGTACATAAGGCATAAGACAGATATATCAATGATAAAAAAAAAAAGTCAATACATGTTACATAAGCATTAGAATAAGTTTAAGAAGCATAATCAATAAGAAACATAAAGCCCAACTCAAAGCAACATGTTTGGAAACCATCTAAAACAAGGGTCAACTTTAAACGGTAATAAGTAGTGTTATAGACATGCAAATGCAAAAATTCAAAGTGGAGGTGATATCATATCTTCTTATGGTTCCAACGGTTGGTCACACGCCAAAAACAAACAAGTAACGAAGGAGATATGACCATTTTTAAGAAAAGGGGTCGCTGCAGGAAAACTTCACCCGCCCGGGTGAAATGTCGCCTGCCCTAGTGAAATGTCGCCCACCCAGGCGAAACTTCACCCGCCGGCTCCCAGACCATTTTTAGGCCATTCCGGACAACTTTTGTACCGGGCGAAATTTCGCTCAGTCGCCCGGCTGGGTGAAATTTCAACCATTCGTCATCACACGAGCTATGAACATGAATTTTCATCCCTTTCCTGGAGTTTGAAGATGAATGTTCAAACTTCAAACTCAACATAGAAGATCATATCATCAACAAGTAATGAACAAGGATTACAGACATTTAAATCATCATTTAAATCAACACAACAAACTCAACTTTAAGCCAAACAATCTTAAGCCCATTTGTAATTACCAACACAAACCATCATAAATAATCATCCCACACAACATACTAGCATCACATCACTTAATTAGACATCAAGAGCATAATTAATTCATCATTAAAGGCTTGAATACAAGTTTAAGCAATATATAAGAAATGATGTTTATCATCTATACTACCAATTTCCATCAACTTGAAACATATGAGATGTAATTCAACAATTCAACATGTGATAGTCATAGATCTACATCAACCTGTAACCAAGAACTCATCTTTTTCATGAAAACTACTCTAAAACACATAGAAAACACATAAAAATGAGATATTTAGTAGTCCATCAACATTACCTTGCGTCTTCACTCTTCTAAGTCTTCCTCCAATAAGTAGTAACCCTTGTCCGGGTCTTGTAAATCTCCTCCTATATTTTTATCATAAAATATGACTAAAATTCATCTTTGAGAAAGATGGAAAAATTGAATAAGAGCAAGATTGTAAATTTCTTACCTAGCAAGATATAGGGGAAGGAGAGGGGAAGAAATGAGCTAAAAAGTGGAATATTTGAGTGGGAAATGAGGGAGATAAGTGAGTTTGAAGCTTGGTGGTTTAGAGAGTAACAATGGTGCATAGGGTTTTAGGAATGGGTGATAGAGATGATAGAATATATGCTGAAAAATGAGAGGGTGAAACGTGAGTGACAAGTGGGCTAACTTTGGTAAGTGGAAAATAGAAAGGTCCAAAAGACACTTGAGGTCTCACCCACTTGAATTTCCGAATAGAATTCGAATACAGACTCGGAATTGACGAAGTAGACACTGATTTAGCCCAACTAACTAAGTTATAAGTAAATCTAACATTAAGACTAACTAATAATAATAAAATATTACTAACGTCTAATCGCTAAAATTGCGGGTATTACAAAGACTCTTTCCCCAAACCTAAATGTCATAGTGTCCTCAATGTGACGCTAACAGCACAGTAATCACAACGAAATCCAACAACAGCAACCTAAAGGACACATCTAACAAAAGGGAAGGCGAATTAAAACTAACAACAAAATAAAATACAAGAAAAGTACATACAAGAATAGATAATACTTGATACATAGACACAGACTCCCCCAAACCAGCTGCAAAATGAGGGACGTAGTGACCACCCGTCACTACTGCTATCCTCACCAACATAATCGCCAATCCCATCATCAAGGATAGCATGGAGCTTAGGATCATCTTGACGAGCACCAGATGTACTCGCCCTATCACCACCACGACCCCTACCAAAATGTAGGAATTCTGAAACAACCAACTGAATCGTCGGCCTGATCGGAGTGTACCACTGACGACCCAAACAACCATACTCATGGCTGAAATCTTAGGAAAGGTGCTGAGGAGTCACCCCATAATTATCGAACACACCACTCTCGTCACCAAGACCCCGATAGTAGCTTGGCGGAGTCCAGCCGGCGTTAGCATTGATATCCGTCCTCATAAGGCTCTCCCAAAGCCCTCTCATCACCAAGTCATTGTTGATGCCTTAATGTATCCTAATCTCCCTCTCCAAAGCGGGGTCATAGGTATAAGAAGGGGGAGGGTAAGGGAAAGGAGTCACTGTGAAATGTCGAGTCAGAGTGGGGGTGGCACGAGCATGACGTGAAGGAGCGATCCGACGACAAGGTTGACGATCCTCCTCTTAAGTGAAAACAAGCTCGGGTGTGTTGGAGCATGTGTCCTCGATAATAGTGCGAACACATGTTTAAATCACATAATAAGAATGCATAAGGGATACTTCTATTATATAGTCAACTGATCAACAATAATCGATAATGATTGGCTAACTAGATTTTGACATTATTGTCGTTTGACGGTCGTATAAAGATGCAAGTTGGTTAGTTCCTTAAAACTGAATAATATTTTTGTAAGTGAGAATTCATATCTTATTGTAATTTGATTAAATGAGATTTGAATTAGAAATTAAAATGATTAATTACTAAAATTTGTTTATTATTTATGAAACAATTGAAATGAGAATGATAGATTAATTATAATTACAAATGTTGTGAATTATATTAATATGATCCATTTTATGTGATTATGAATCACTAGTTGAATTATTGTATGTGATTTAGTTTTAATAAATAATAATATTTAAAAGGTTAAATATGCATTTATATTGATATAAGACATGGAATATGTCACATATCACTACATAATACAATTGACAATTGACAAATTTAAAATGGACCTATTATACTTATGGGGGCCGAAAATTATAAGGCTAGTAAGCCTTAGTGGGTGTTTATTTTATTGTAAGATAAACAAAATGATTATGGCTTATCATCCTAGACCTAAGGCTACATTTTTTATAAGACAAAATGAGAAAAGATGGAGTTTCTCCCATTGGCTCGTTTTGGAGCACCCTTGCACGGCACTCATTGTGTGTACAAGAGGTTGTTTTTCTCATTTTTAAATATCATTCCATCTCATTTTCATTTCATGCATTGATCTCACATCTCTCTAAGTTAAGAACTTTCTTTTTATTTCATTCTAATATATCCAAAATCATTACTAGTAGTAGTAATATTTTGATATTAGAAATAATTTTTAAGGGTACTAATATTTATCTCTAGATTGGATAATATTAGTTTTTAAGGGACTGTCAAGGTACAAATCCATGAGGAGAGTTTATAGTTTGAAGCTTGGAGATCTTCCTTCTTATTATAAGCTTAAGAACAATATTTGAAAGGTGTTCAAGTATTCTGCACACTTTATTCATACTCAATGTAAGGAAATTGTTCTTTCTTTAAGTTTTGTTATGCACGCATAAGATCCACTAGTTTAATTAGTAGCCACCCATGGTTGAAGACCTATGGAAGCTTGGCCTCATTATGTATTGTCTCCCCTTTTGGTTGTAATATAAGACATTGTTGTTTAGAACTCCTTTTATTTCCTTGTTGGACATGAAAGTTTGTTTATTTTTATTTCAAGAACAATTAGTTGTAATTGAATATTAGTGACTTGGTTTTCAACCCAAGTCACTCGATTTGTTGAAACTTTATAGTTCTAAAAATTGTCATTAGACACTACTTGCACAAAATAACATAAATTGCATCAACTCAAATTGATCATTATAGAATTATGATGATTGGATCATTATAATAAATTCATGAGGTAAGAATTTGATTCTCCTTTGGAAATATCAATTCTTGAATCATTATTGAGTTATTGAACTCAAAGTAGGGAATCTACCAAACCAATTTGCAACATCACTTATAAAGATGATAATTGACATGCATTTGAGTCCACTTCTTTAGCTTATAGAACTAGTCTATCTCGAAGCTAAGATACGATGTCTTTTCAATAAAGTCTTTAATAGATCATTAAAGGTCAAGTTATGATACTTTTACCTCCCTCACTATCATGAGTACAAAATTGTTTGAGGCTCATGAGGCTATCTTTAAAGAAAATAGTTGTATTTTTCAAAATATAGAGTGGGAGAAAA
The DNA here is from genome assembly GCA_022085475.1 of Heliosperma pusillum. Lineage (NCBI taxonomy): Eukaryota > Viridiplantae > Streptophyta > Magnoliopsida > Caryophyllales > Caryophyllaceae > Heliosperma > Heliosperma pusillum. Next base: position 4,555 of record JAIUZE010016540.1, on the reverse strand, counting down.
TAAGCCACAACGTAAAACTAATAAGAGACTAGTGAGGAAACCAAAAGAAAATGTTCTTAGGTTAAAATCAAAACTAGTGAGGAGACCAAAAGAAAGCATTCTTAGGTGAATCCTTGACTAGTGAGGAGACCTAAAGAAAATGTTCTTGATATAATGAGATTATGATCAGTGAAGTGGATGGACCTAGTAATTTTAAAATTTGATTTTCTATATAAGAGCATTATGAAGCTAATTGGAATCTATGCAAAGGAATGAATGATTTGGAGTTGTCCAATAATACTTGCATATAAGAACATAGAGATGTCTACAAAAGCTAAGTTAATGTGTAACTATGCTAAGATCCAAGTCAACAGTGTTATACCGCATAGTGAGCGTGTACAAGTTAGACATCAAAACCATTTTTCCAAATGGGTATTTGGAATAAGATGTGTACACGACACAAGCCTAAGGTTTCCACCAACACTTAGAGATTATGATGATCATTTCTATTATGTGATATAAGAAGAGTTTTACTCGAATTGTCGAGGAGTCATGTATAGACATGAATTCGAGTGGTAGTTTAAAGTTATCATGTTTAGACATGAAGTTCAGTGGGAGAAATTGTCTTCCACGTAAATGACGTATTACTCATTGTGAGTGACGTATTTATATTACCTTTAGTAAAGGAGTGGTTGGATTTTCAATTCTGGATGAAACATGGCATCATGTATACTAAAATCAAAATCTATTATGAAATAGGAGATTTTAGTTGCATTTAGACAAGCAACGTATATTGATAAGATCCTTCATCTATTTCAACAAGGTTAATAGATTATTCATATTGATGAAAGTGGGATCACTATGAAAGGTCATAGTCATCCATTGAACCTAAGAGTTGTTGATCACGTGATTACTAATGTTTCCGCTATTAGGCCAATCATGTATGCCATGATATGTAAATACCTAAATAAATTGTATGCTTGGATCATGACAAGCCAATAACAAAACTAATCCATATGAGAGTCATTGGATAGCCTTCATGAACACCCATGAGGTTCTCAAGGAGAACTAGGGATTCATTCTTGTTTTTGGTAGAGAAAACTTGGATATGTGTTAAAGGTTACACAAACCCAAATTTCCAAACTTATAAGGATTTATCGAAATCCTAGGCAAACTTTTGTTATACAAGAAGCGAATAACCAAAAAGGATGATTGAAGAGTCAATCATTAGAAATTCTACAAATAGAGACCTAGTACATTATGATGAGGATAAGGTGGCTTATAAGGAACTAATGGTAGATCCTTTTACCACGATACCAATCAGTTATCATGATAACAAGTGGGAGCATCTTTCAAGTTAAAGAGCCCAACACTAGATAGAGATCTAGACATGTACGTAGATGAACTCGTGTTATTAAGGAATTACGTTGAATGAAAGGAAAAAGTAATTCATAAGGTTGGAATAAATGAATGCGTGGTATATTCACTACCCAAGCCTTTATTGCATTTTAACATGATCGCCATGAAGTGTCATGAATCATATAGACTTTAGATTATAAGATATTAAGAAATAACATTGTGTTGATTGCTTATATATGATGATCACATTTATCGTTTGAGTTTCTAAAAACTCATTTTTTGTGCTTTGTTATATCCAAATAGGTTGTAGTGACAACTTTGAACCCTATTAAAGTAAACTAGATTAACTTTAGCATTAGCCCCTAGTTGCTTATATGAGGTGACGTCTCGAAGTGACTGCAGTGTGATGCGATTGATGGCAAGTTCAAGTACCATAGGGTCATAAGGAATGATCAGTCGGTCACATAGACAGACTGTATGGCATACTCTGTCGGGCAGTGACCGCTTATATAGTTCTGGCAGTTTTATAGTCCGGTCGTGGCGAGAGCTACTATATTATTGTTTTTGAGTCGATTTTTTTTACTAAAGACTGTTCGCCTTAGGTGGCACAGTTTTAGAGTGACTTTGATTTATGTTCTACGACCTTCGTAACTGGGGTCAAATAGGCATCTATTGGGGCATGATGAGTTGTGGCTATTCAAAGGGAATAGTCCGATAGGAATTGTCCACCCCTTGTCAGCGTTACTTAAAATCTCAAGGCCACTTGAGGAGTAGTAAGCTGGAAATGTGTGGCCACGCTTGGAAAGCATCTATGGTAGATAATTCCTGTCAGACAATTACTCTCCAGATCGAGGAAACCACTCTTGATGTGATCAAATGCAAGTACGACCTGCAAGACACCTTGCATTGAGTGGGAGATAATAATAGGACAAGAGATTTGGTGACGCACACTTGTCTCGGACAAGTGCGAGATTGTGGGAGTATGTGCCCTCGACAATAGTGCGATCACATGTTTAAATCTCATAATAAGAATACATAAGGGATAATTCTATTATATAGTCAACGGATCAACATTAATCGATAATGATTGGCTAACAAGACTTTGAAATTACGGTCGTTTGATGGTGGTAATTAGTTGATCCCTTAAGGTCATACCTCTATGACAACTCTCTTAATTGATAAATTAATTAGTCGTATAAAGATGCAAGTTGATTAATTCCTTAAAACTGAATAATATTTTTGTAAGTGGGAATTCATATCTTATTTCAATTTGATTAAAATGAGATTTGAATTAGCAATTAAAATGTATAATTACTAAAAAAAATTTATTGTTTATGAAACAATTGAAATTAGAATGATAGATTAATTATAATTACAAATGTTGTGAATTATATTAATATGTTCCATTTTATGGGATTATGAATCACTAGTTTATTTATTGTATGTGAATTATTTTTAATAAATAATGATATTTAAAAGGTTAAATATGCATTTATATTGGCATAAGACTTGGAATATTTCACATATCACTACAAAATACAATTCGCAATTGACAAACTTAAAATGGACCTATTATACTTATGGGGTCCGAAAATTATAAGGCTCGTAAGCCTTAGTGGGTGTTTATTTTATTGTAAGATAAACAAAATGATTATGGCTAATCATCCTAGACCTAAGGCTACATTTTTAATAAGACAAAATGATAAAAGATGGATTTGCTCCTATTGGCTCCTTTTGGAGAACCCTTGCACGGCACACATTGTGTGCATAAGGGTTTGTTTTTCTCATTTGAAAACATCATTCCATCTCATTTTCATTTCATGCATTGATCTCACATCTCTCTAAGTTAAGAACTTTCTTTTTATTTCATTCTAATATATCCAAAATCATTACTAGTAGTAGTAATATTTTGATATTAGAAATAATTTTTAAGGGTACTAATATTTATCTCTAGATTCGATAATAATAGTTTTTAAGGGATTGTTAAGGTACAAATCCATGAGGAGAGTTTCTAATTTTAAGCTTGGAGATCTTCCTTCTTTTTATAAGCTCAAGAACAATATTGGAAAGGTGTTCAAGTATTGTGCCCACTTTGTTCATACTAAATGTAAGGAAATTGTTCTTTCTTTAACTTTTGTTATGCGTGGATAAGATCCACTAGTTTAATTAGTAAACTAATTATGAAAAGTTATTAGAAATTTCTAATAATGGGTTTTAGAAACCTTTAGGATGGTAAGGGCCGGTCTAAGGATATTGTTAGGGCAACCGCTCCGTAGAAGGTAGACGGTTGCTAGTGTCGGGAAGAGTTATCCACCGTGACCCCCATACCCGCCACTGATATTTAGCGTCGCTTAACGCATTTATCCAGCATAAAGTGTGGCGTAAGTACTCATCGTCGACCCTAGGTGCATGGAAATCGGTCAGAGTGTGGGAAATATCGGTATATTTGTCATGAAATTTAAGGATTATAACGAAATTATAATATATAAAATGCGAGTCATAAACGAAATGCATAATTATAAAACATAGAGATTAGAATCAACCTCCAGTCCTAGCAACATGGCCTAAGAACAAATATCGAGATCGATATTCTCCTAATCGTTGCACCCAAGATGCTCTGAGAAATGTCTTTTCTTGTGCTAGAATAAATACCCAAAATTACTCATAATAATTTTGTGAGAAGTAATGATTAGACTGTAGAGGAAGAGATGGTATAAATCTCTTCTACTCTCCCTCTTTTAACCGACGAACAAGTAGTGGAGTAGAGGGAGGAGTCTTCCCTCTTTTTCCTCTACTTGTTTTTAGGTTGTTAGCTTTTTTTTTTATTTAATGTATAAAATGTGTATGTATTATTATTGTCATTTATGTTGTCACATATTAATAAGTCCATACAACATCTTGTAGTCGATTTATTAATACCGGTCTGACATCATTTATTATGACAATATCGTATAATATATACGTCAATTATAAATATCGTATATTTATAATTTGCTAATTAAATATAACAGTTTATATTTAATTACGAATTAACATTTAATTCGTTTAAACTTACATTATTTAATCGTATTAAATAATTACATTATATACATTAATTAGATATAACAGTTTATATTCAATTACGAATTAACATTTAATTCATCTCAGCTAGTATTATTTAATCGTATTAAATAATCGTATCATCATTACATTGCCTAACCTTTTAGTCATATACATC
>JAIUZE010016539.1:0-53440 GCA_022085475.1 Heliosperma pusillum | reverse complement strand
AGAACTTGTTTTGTGAAAGTAAAAGATAATATTATGAAACTTGAAATTTGCTGTGTCTATTATTTTGTGAATCTTGTAGGCCTCGTTTTGTGAATTATACAGCTTGTTTGAGTTCTTGTTAATCTGATTTTGTTGAACCTTTTATCTCCTTAGGTGTTGATTCCAATGTCAACTCCAACGCTCTAATTCTGGTCAGTTGTTGTGTGACGCCTCGTGTCGGTTGTGGTGAGGATCTTTGCTCTAATGTTGGTTCTGGTCAGGATGGTGAGGTTTCTACTGTTGTCTCAACAACCCCTACAATGCCAACTATTTCCACGCCTACTACTTTGGTAACTTACACACCGTGTGGTAGTGAGCAATGGATAAGTAGGATTGAAGAGAAGTTTACACCGGTGATTGGCAAAACATTTGTGGACTTAGAGTCAGCGATTATGTTCTAAAAAATTTATGCTATTGCTTGTGGGTTTGAAGGTAGGCTGTCTTCAACTAAGAGGTTTCATGATGGTATTATTCGAACAAAAGTCATGGTTTGCCATCGTGAAGGTTTTAATAAGAGGAAAAGACGTCCTCCCCAAGCTGGTGCACAAACGAAGACAAAATCAACTGCTAAAACCGGCGCGAAAAAGGGTGGAGGTGGAGAGGAGGCTGAGAGTTCTAATAGGCGAACAGGTACTAGGATAACCAAGATTAAAAGGTGGGGGTGTGAAGCGATGATCAAATTCATGTTCGAAAAAGGCATGTACAAGATTCAACTATTCTACGAGGGTCACAATCACCCACTGACTCCGGTGAAAGATAGGGAATTCGAGAAACTTGCAGAAAATATAAATAAACTGGAAGCATATCATAAGCAGTTGATTATCCAGAATTCGAGAGTGAATGTTGGGCCTAGTTTAACATACAACTTATGCAAGGAGCAAGCAGAGGGTTTTGAAAATGTGGGAGCTTCCCTTAGGCAATTCAAGAATTTTCAACGGAACGTGAAGTGTCTACTTAACTGTAAGGATGGACAAATGTTCATATCGCGTTTGGAAACCCTTAAAGAAACGACAGGGTTGGAATTTGCTTATGAAACGGATACTGACGGATCTTTGACAAGGATTTTTTGGACAGATGCGGTGTCCAAGAGATCTTACGCATTGTTTGGTGATGCATTTTCATTTGATCCTACATATGGAACAAACAAATACAACATGAAATTCACGCCTTTCACTGGCATTGACCATCATAAGAAATCGGTAACTTTTGGATGTGCTCTTTTAGACCATGAGGACGATGGAGCATTTATTTGGGCGTTTCAGCAATTTTTGAAAATAATGGGTGGCAAAGAACCACATTACATCATCACTGACCAAGACCCAGCAATAATAATTGCAGTTCCAGGTCTGTCTGTGAATCTCAGACCTTTTTTAGTGAATCTTAGAGCCTTTTTTTGTGAAACTTGGTTAAAATGACCTCTTCTTACTCTTTTTCTTATTTGGTGAATCTTAGACCTTGTTTAGTGAATATTAGAGCCTTTTTTGTGAAACTTGGTTAAAATCACCTGTTCTTACTCTTTTTCTTATTTGGTGAATCTCAGACCTTTTTCTGTGAATATTAGACATTGTTCTGTGAAACTTGGTGAATCATTTAGTTATACTTTTTGGTGAATCGAGAGACATCATTTGTTAGACATAGCTTTTGCATGTGGCACATTATGACATAATATGAGATTAAACAATGATCTTGAAAATATGAGATAATGTGATTTTGTGATTTTGCAGCCATGTTCAAAATAGCTAGACATCGCTTTTGCATGTGGCACATTATGAAAAAAGTAACAGACAAGGTTGGGAGCAAAATTTGCAAAGAAACTGAGTTCTTAAGCCGTCTGAACAATGTTGTCTGGAATGACGACATAGAGCCTGAGGAATTTGAAGAGAATTGGGATAAGGTCATGAGTGAGTTCTCGTTAGAAGGACATAAATGGTTGACTGACAAGTTTGCAGAACGAGACCAGTGGATACCCGCTTATTTCAGGAATGTGCCAATGGGAAACATTTTAAAAACCACACAAAGATCAGAGAGTACGAATAGCTTCTTCAAGAGATTTGAAAATAAATATGGGGCTCTCGTGGAATTTTGGATGAGATTTGAGAGTGCCATGGACCAACAAAGGCACAATCTAAAGCTTCTTGAAGCACAGAGCGATAGTTCAATGACTGAAACAAAATTCGGGTCAAAATGGGAGGACCAAGCAGTGAGGGTCGATACGCATGAAGTGTTCCCAGAGTTCCAAAAGGAGGTTCAGTTTTCGATAAATGCGAGTAGTGTCTGTGGATATACCCCACCAGATCCAGTAACTAACTTTGAGGTTTCAATGGTTGAGGACGCGAACAAGCGAAAGAGATATGCGGTTGAGTACAATATGAGAACACTGGATGTAAGTTGTTCCTGTAAAATGTTTGAAAGGAAAGGTATTTTATGCAGCCACATCATCTATATTTGCTCAGCGAAGTTTAAGGAATTACCTGAGAAATACATCTTGCGTAGATGGAGAAAGGATGCACTCAGAAACCCAGTTCATGATTCGAACGGAAACCTTCTAGAAAACTACGATTCTGCTGCTAATAAGAAATTTGGAATGCCTCGTGTCTGGTCTGAGATATATGCAACTCTTGGTATCCTAAAAACTAAAGAAGATTCCGATCTGAGTGAGTTTGCTGAGCTAATTAGAGAATTCCGAAAGAAGTTGGAGCCAAACCCAAAGCCTTTGACAAAGGAACAGGAATTGGAGGTCCTTCTGAACTGCAAGATTCCAAAAGAAGTCAAGATCCTACCACCTAAGGTCTCTAAGAATAAGGGTAGGGGTAAAAGATTGGTGAGTGGTAAAAATAAGGCAATTATGAAGGCAAAAAAACCGAAAAGGTTGTGTGCTAAGTGTAAACGTATGTCACACCATGATAAAAGGAATTGTCCAAATGCTTTTGCAGAGCTTCCTCCCGAAGATCAGGTCTGTGATTTTAGTTTCACTTCTGCTTTTTTAGTTCTGAAATGTGAATCTAGGTCCTTATTTTGTGAAACTTCGACTAGATTATGTGAAACTTAGCCGTAGATTTGTGAACAAGTTCTGAAACTTTTGCTGTTTTTCTTATTTGGTGAATTTCAGAGCTTATTTTGTGAATGTCAGACTTTTTAATATGAATCTTAGAGCTTGTTTTGTGACACTTTGTTTAACAGGGTGATACATCAGGAGAAGAAGAAGAAGAGGAAGAAGAAGAGTGTAGAGAATGATGGGGATGTGAGCATGATGACGATGGAAGGAGAACAAGTTTTATTACGTTTACTTTGATTAACTCTTTCTCTTATCTTGATTTTGGGAAACTTCGACAAGATTTTGTGAAACTTAGAGCTTGATATTTGAACATAGAAGGTCTGAAACTTATTTTGTGAATGTCAGACCTTATTTTGTGAATGTCAGACCTTATTTTGTGAATGTCAGACCTTATTTTGTGAATGTCAGACCTTATTTTGTGAATGTCAGAGCTTTTAATATGAATTGGTAGAAGACGAAGAACACGAAGAAGAGTGTTGCTTAAAATTAACAGTGGGTTGTCTAGGCCAACTTCTCAATCCTATCCTTTTCCTTCATTTTCAATGGTTTACGGTGTTGAGGTCGATTATTATGATTATGATTTTATTTTAACAGAATTTGATGTCAATCGTTTTCATATGAATCTATTGGATTTTGTTAGCCATGTTGTCATTTGGTTGTTATGAACATAGATATGGCCCTTACATTGGTTGGCGACTTGCAAAGTAATGGTCATCAAACTCAAATATTGAAATTGGAAACTTTAATTACATTTAATTGGAAATGTTAATTAGACTACAATGAAACTTTAATTACATTCAACAAAAATTCCTTCGATTAACGTTTGCTTTGAAGGCTCATTTCTTGGCTTTATCAATAAGTGAAAACCTACACAAACAAACAAAAACAAGTACAATATTCAGCAAAGTTAATTACGAAATATTCAGCAAAGTTATGAAGGAATGGAATTCACGTCATTTTTCGTATATTAATGAAATATAACGAAGTGTACCTTTTCGTATTTTTATCCCATTTGAGAAGTTCCAACATTATAGACTGTCGATATTCTGGAAAATTCTGCAAAGAGTGACGTATATTAATGAAATATATTCATGCTCCTCAAAATAGTCACTTTCGTATACTAATGAACTTACCTCAAAATAGTCACTTTTCGTCCATAAACTTTGATCATCTAATGCACTCAACCACTTCAGCACAAAAACTCCACAATCATAACTAGATTCACAAAACAAACTCTCAGATTCACATAATAAGGTCTGAGATTCACAAAACAAAGTCTCAGATTCACAAAACAAAGTCTCAGATTCACAAAACAAGGTCTCAGATTCACATAATTAGGTCTGAGATTCACAAAACAAACTCTCAGATTCACATAATAAGGCCTGAGATTCACAAAACAAAGTGTCAGATTCACAAAACAAAGTCTCAGATTCACAAAACAAAGCCTCAGATTCACATAATAAGGTCTCAGATTCACATAATAAGGTATGAGATTCACAAAACAAAGCCTCTGATTCACATAATAAGGTCTGAGATTCACATAATTAGGCCTGAGATTCACAAAACAAAGTCTCAGATTCACAAAACAAGGTCTCAGATTCACATAATAATGTCTGAGATTCACAAAACAAAGCCTCAGATTCACATAATAAGGTCTGAGATTCACATAATTAGGTCTGAGATTCACAAAACAAAGCCTCAGATTCACAAAACAAGGTCTCAGATTCACATAATAATGTCTGAGATTCACAAAACAAAGCCTCAGATTCACATATTAAGGTCTGAGATTCACATAATTAGGTCTGAGATTCACAAAACAAAGTCTCAGATTCACATAATAAGGTCTGAGATTCACATAATTAGGTCTGAGATTCACAAAACAAAGTCTCAGATTCACAAAACAAGCTCTAACCCAGATTGACATACCTTGTTGTTTGTTGAGGAACATCCAAATTGACAACTTCATTAAGGTGCATGTACTGCAAAGATTTGAAAGACTCTCCAAGAATAGTCGAAACGTTGAACAACTGAAAAGAAAAAGGCAATAAAAGATCAAATATATTTTCGGGGTATACTTTTAAAAGATTAAAAACAAATATTTTGGGAAAAAATCATACAATCTCTAAGGCATGGTTGTTGTCTTCATCCTCATTTATACTTTGCATAGAGTCAAGGATGAAATTCTTTCCCTGCTTTAAGTCGCAGATACAAGCCCACCAATGCTTCCACTTCTTGCTATGGAAAGGAATAAAAACCTAAGAAAGTAAATGTACATCAGAAACCAATCAACAATACTTGTGAACAACAGTAAATAAATAACAAAATGAATAGCAGAACTGACCATGTCGATATGGCTACCATCAGCTGGAATGTATTGGGGCTTTATGTATTGACCCCAAATCTCCGGGTTAGTCTCTGCATCAACAACCTGCATCTCACAAAAATGCAATTTGTACAATTTTTTCGAAACAAATTTAAGAATGCAAAATACTTGAATATCAACGTCTAAAGGATTTGACGCTCACATATACTGTTGTTGGCAAGTAAAGCACATTTGATCTACCCACTGTGCGCTTAATCCCAACAATATCAATGATCTACAAAATAAAATTGTGTTAGGAAAAAGAGACATCGAGTGAATCATCCAGTTTCACGAAATCAACTTAGTTTCACAAACTAAGATCTAGGATTCACAAAATAAGGTCTGAGATTCACCAAATAAGGAAACATGCATAATATTTACCTGATCCATAATAAGCCCACGCGATGTAAGGCTCTGCAACGCATCTCTAGTGACCTCCATCCACGGAGTGGACACCAGAACCTCACTTAATTATTGAACAAATGCAATTAGTACATATATCTCTCAAAAAATTTTTAAAAAAAAAATCAAAGAAAAAGTATGACATTACTGTGCAATTGCCTTTGTTCTTCTCCCAACACAAGTCACCAATTCCTTGTCAGTGAAAGGTAGTCCCAAAGAGGAACTCAATTCTAGTGCATCTTTTTCGACTATTTCTTTGGATAGGTTCCCAGAACATGTAGCAATTTGATGGCACACCCTCAATGCAAAGCGCCTGAGCTGACCTTCCTATTAATGCAAAAAAAAAAACCAAAGGTTTCAAAAAAACTGTGGAATATTAAAGTTGGTGCAAATGTATAAAAATTAAATTAGATGTTGAAAAGAAAACTTACAGTATTTACGGTTATTAGAGAATTAGTTTTGTTCCCTTTGTAATTCTCCAATATGTTCATCAAATAGAGGCCATTATCAATTTGATTGCATTTCAGAATTGATTTTGGGACAAACACTTCAGGCATTGCCATCGAGGTAAGGCCTGTCACTGATGGCAACTTTGATTGAAGAAGGTTGATGAGCCTGTCTTGCTGTATGAACAAAAGAGTAATTAGTGAGAGAAATTACAAAGGTCATAGACTCAGAACGCAGTCCCAAAGTGGATACAAGAGACGTACCGTGGGTTTATAAAAAGGAGTGTAATCAACAGATATGTCTTTCATGGGATGGATGATTTGGCATTTGCAAGATTCTGGTCTTAGATCGAAACAAAACAAGAATGGTGGGCATGAGGGAGCGATGATTGGAGTCAAAATCTGAAAGACAGAAGAAAAAATGCACTGAATTAAAAAGATAAGTCCACCTTCTCATCTATATTTTAAAAATAAACGTAAGAACAGATAATAAAACCAAATAAAAGAGTTACTAATTGCGCTGCAGCAACATCAACATTGTCCAGACACTGGAACAAAAATAGCATCATGTGTGAGTAATGGTTATAACTGAACTCCATGTAAAATGGGGTTATAGAGAAGGGGTAGTAAGACAAACACTAACACTGTCAGTGGAATGTGGCACAAATAATCGACAAGCAGAATCCCGTGATCTCAAGCTCTCACCACTGTTTAGGATTTCACACCACACATTTATCACATAGGGAGATACTTGATCACCTTCAACCAAACTCTTCAATTGCCTCCTTGTCAATGTCTGGGTTTCACTTTTAAAAAGAATCTCCCTGGAAGCATAGGTCACACACACATTTTAAGTAAGTTTCACAAAATCACCATCCAGTTTCACAAAACAAGCTCCAGGATTCACAAATTAAGCAGCAAGTTCAGGTTTCACCAAAAACACCTAACAGTTTCACTAAATCAGGTCCAAGATTCACATAACAACATCTAAGATTCATATAACAAGGTCTGACATTCACAAAATAACGTTTGAGATGTACCAAATAAGGAAAAAAATCAGGAAAATGTAATTTTTAACCACTTATGATAAGATAAATACCTTTCATCAAGTGATTCCACAAGGATGAAATCCAATACATTCTTCTCCGCTTGAGTAAAATCCTTGAGAATATTAGTGTTTCTTTGGAGATACGGAGATCGATAGACTTCTGCTGGAACTGTAGGCCTCTTGTTACGAGCTGTCTTCACACGAACCCCTCGACGAGTGTAAACAGCTGGAGTTTGTGTTATATCAACTAGATCTACTTCCACTGTGGGCTCAGAATGGTCAGGTTCAGGTTCGGCTTGATCAGATTCAGGTTGATCAGCTCCACCATAAGACGTGGAAGGTTCAGGTTGAGGTTCAGTTTCAGGTTGACGTTGAGGTTCGGTTTCAGGTTGAGCTTGAGGTTGAGGTTGAGATAAAAATTCTTCGGGTTGAGATAAAAGTTGGTCATCAAGTGGTAGGAGCCTAAAGGATGGGCATTCTGGTTTTGGTGGTGAATGATGTGGCTGTATTGGTTGGAAGGCTTCATCCATAATCTCCAGTGCCGCCAACAAATCAGCCTCAGACCACCCAGTAATTCTCTCCGTATTCACAACATCACAAGACAAAATATTCTCCTCGTTCTGCTCATGCTCCTCATTATCCACAATCTCCTTCTCCTCCACAGTCTTCCCATTATCCTCATTCCCACACTTTTCTTGTTGGGATAACCTAAAACCTTCTGCCATACCATCCGCAGCTGCAACTAGTTTATCAACTGTTGGTGAGGAATGTAGCTTGCTGGGAGCTTGGCTAGCAAGACTTTTGTACTGCAAAAAGGCTTGAGCCAAGACCTTTGCGGATTCCGCAAATTTATCAACAAACTCACTAGCACTGCCTAAATTGCTAGATACAGCAGGAGCAGCAGTTTCAGCATGTTCAGATTGTTGTTGCTCAGGTTGTTGTTGTTCAGATTGCTTCACAGATTGATGTTCAGAAGAAGGAGCACCAAGACTTTTGGAAGTCTGCCGAAAGTCAATTTTAAGAAGCAAAGAAGGTGCATGTGGCATATGCTGACTCATTACAAGTGGAGGCTCAACAGAACCCCTGCCAAAAGTTCTCGTCTTAGAATTTTTGTCGTTCAGTTCATCAGTAATTCTCTTCAATATAGCTTCTGTTGTCCAGGTGGAGAGTGTCGGAAACTGGCGACTAACAAGGCGTGATTTGAAGACACACCGGTCTAGATAAACAAAAACCAAGGCCATAATTGGGCCACCAAACCAGTTTTCTTTCAACTGTTTGGTCTCAAACTCTTCCTTTTGCCAAGACTGAACTTGGTCAGCCAACTTCCTTTTGATGAAGTTGCACCAGTTGAAATCAGAGATCAAGTCGGTGTTTGCAAGACTTTTAAGAAGTTTCAAATTGGCCTGATTACCTACAACACCCCCTAAAAGAGCAGAGAAAATGTAAATGATGAAATTGCGCTTGAAATCATCTCCGCCTTCTTTTTGTGTAGGGAGCTTGGCCAGAATGTCTTTGACATCAATGGAATCATTGCCGAATTGGCTTTTGAACTTCTCCAAAACAGACAGATAAACAGGGCACTTATCTCCATTAGACGCTTCAATGACAAATTTGGACCCATTGGTAATCCCAGGGAAAGATATATATCTTCCTCTAAAATCGGAAGCTTCCCGTCCAACAAGCATCCTTTAATCGGGTCATAATTCGAAACTAGCCAATATGCCAAGCTTCCCGGAACTTTCTTTATTTGAAGAAGCAATAGAGAACCAAATCCCATTTCTTGGATAGCTTGAATTTGTTTCTCTGATAGCGGACTATCCTCATTGTGAAGAAAGTGGTAAAGTCCAGCTGGAGACATCCGGGTCCTCAACACCGGCAATCGCTCTTTATAGTTTCTTTTCTTTTTAGTTGGTTCACATACTTCACTAGTAGAGGTAGCTGGTGTTGATCTCTTCATATTAGGTCTGATATTCACAAAATAAGGTCTCAGATTCACAAATTAAGGTCTGATATTCACAAATTAAGATCTGATATTTACAAAACAAAGTCTGAGATTCACATGATAAGGTCTCAGATTCACAAAACAAAGTCTCAGATTCACATATTAAGGTCTGAGATTCACAAATTAAGATCTGATATTCACAAAACAAAGTCTGAGATTCACATGATAAGGTTTCAGATTCACAAAACAAAGTCTCAGATTCACATATTAAGGTCTGAGATTCACAAATTAAGATCTGATATTCACAAAACAAAGTCTGAGATTCACATGATAAGGTCTCAGATTCACAAAACAAAGTCTCAGATTCACATATTAAGGTCTGAGATTCACAAATTAAGATCTGATATTCACAAAACAAAGTCTCAGATTCACATGATAAGGTCTCAGATTCACAAAACAAAGGCTCAGATTCACATATTAAGGTCTGAGATTCACAAATTAAGATCTGATATTCACAAAACAAAGTCTGAGATTCACATGATAAGGTCTTAGATTCACATATTAAGGTCTCAGATTCACAAATTATGTGGCATCATGAGAACTAGATAATAACACAAATGTTGTACAAGATCCAAAATAAGGAAAAAAGACTTTCATTACTAGATAATTATACAAATGTTGTACAAGATCCAAAATGTAAAAAGACAACTAGATAATTATACAAAAGTTTGCCTTGATACAAAAGACGCTGCCTATAGATTACATTTAATTACAAAAATGATAAAGTTGAGCAGCTGTCCTATAGATCGAGCAAGAGAGGTAAATCCATATAAGATAAGGTTGCCCGAGTTAACAACTCGGTTGAAACAGCAACTGCTATGTCACGGTCCGGAGATGGCAGAGATAAATATTGAAGCAACTCATTGACGTGTGCGAGTGCAGTATCATCGAGAGCGGTAAGGTGTTCTCTTTGCAAAGGATTTTGCTCTTGCTGACAATGCAAGAGAACTTGAGCTCCCACATTTTCAGTCATAAAGCACTTGCATCTTTTATAAATTATTCTACGACCCCTACGAATAATTCGCACACCATTGACATCATTGATATGGAGAGAAATTCCATGTGCAAGTTGAATGAGCGGTGCACTAGGGTGTATGAGAAAAAGCTGACACCAATTCCTACAGACCAACGCCATGTTTGCCTTATCATGGTAAAGAGTAACTCGATTGAAAATGTTATTCATTAGATCTTGATTGTTCAACACATCAACTTGGGGTTGATAACGGTAGTTAGTGAGCTGAACATTCACTAAGGGATCAAATGAGAAAGTCATAGCCTCTTTTTTTTCTCTTACATAATTCTGGCCAAAAAGTGCTCGATCTTCTTCGAAGATATTGACTACCCACCCCTTGCACCAATTTTCCATATTTGCCTATGTATAAGTACTAAAAACCAGAAAGTAACCTACAAGCATCACAAATTGAACACTACAATGAAGAAAATTAAAAATAGAAACTCGTAAGGAAAAGAAATTGAACACTACATACTGAACACAACAATGAACACTGCATGAAAAAAAGAAGCTGTAAGATTCACAAAAGAAGCTGTAAGATTCACAAAAGAAGCTGTAAAATTCACACATAGGTGTCAATGTATATGTAATTCATAAGAATTAACAAAACAAGACAGAAAACAAAACAAAGTCTAATATTCACATAATTAGGTCTCAGATTCACATAATAATGTCTGAGATTCACAAAACAAAGCCTCAGATTCACATAATAAGGTCTGACATTCACAAAACAAAGTCTCAGATTCACAAAACAAGCAAAACAAGACAGAAAACAAAACAAAGTCTAAGATTCACATAATAAGGTCAGAGATTCACAAAACAAAGTCTAATATTCACATAATTAGGTCTCAGATTCACATAATAAGGTCTGAGATTCACAAAACAAAGCCGATGAAAGAACGAAAACAGGAAAACAGGAAATCACGAAAGGACCTAAATCAACTGTGCTTGATTGCTAAGAAAGACGATGAAAACCTGCATGAAAACAAAGTAATTAGTCTTGAAAGTAATGTGATAATCATAAAAAATTATAATAAATGACGAGTGTGCTTGACGATGAAAAATTATAATGTGATAATCAAATGAAGACGATGAAAATTATTGAAGAAGACGAGAAATAAATGACGATGAAGACGACAAATAAATTATTGAATAGCAGTAAATAAATGACGATAAAGACGAGTGTGATAATGAATAGCAGTAAATAAATGACGATGAAGAAGACGATTATCATAAACTAACTAGATCAATCGCAAAACACGAAATGAAGACGATGAAGACGAAAGACGATGAAGACGAAAGACGATGAAGACGAAAGACGATGAAAAATGAAGAGAAAGTACCTAATTTGAGGACAATAATGGCGGCCGGAAGATCAGTAGTTGAAGACGATGAAGACGATGAAAAATGAAGAGAAAACGTTTAGAGAGAGAAAGAAAGAAGAGAGAGAGAGTGGAAAAATGAAAAATGACGTAATAATTGGAAGGATTGATTTTTATGGGGTATATATAGTGACACGTGGCATCATCTGGTGAGCCTACAATTTTTAGATCCAACGGTTTAGAATGTGTCCAGCCGCCTCATACTAAGAAGGGTGCCTCACATGATTCAATTTATATATATATATATATATATATATATATATATATATATATATATATATATATATATATAGGGTCAGGATCCGGTGAGAACCACTAACATAATGAGAACCATGAGAACTCTCACTAAATCTCCACCAAATCTTGTTTCGAAAGTTTTGATGGATCATTTACAATTAGTTTAGTTCATTCAATCAAAATATTTACAGTAAGTAAACAACATTTATTGATTCTATTAAAAAATATGTTCTTAATGTACATAAATTCAATTAGGCAAACTAAAACTACTCTAAATGCATGAAAACGAGCATTAGGTGCATGAAAATTTTTACATGAATGAAAACAATTACCAGGTGCATGAAAATAACTAGCTCTAAATGCATGAAAATGAGTAGTAGGTGCATGAAAATTTTTAGATACATGAAATTTACTACTAGGTGCATTAAAAAGAGTAAAATCTATTTCGACTCGATTTCCGTCAGTAGCTTATTCATTTTCGGCCAAGAAATATGTTATCTATCCATAATATTCTACGCCGAATCCAAATATTTCATTAGTTTTAAAAAATAAATTTTGTAAGGCGGAGTTCTCACGGTTCTCATTATCTTAGTGGTTCTCACCGGATCCTGACCGTGAGAACCACTAACATAATGAGAACCGTGAGAACCCTCACTAAATCTCCATCAAATCTTGTTTCGAAAGTTTTGTTGGATCATTTTCCATTAGTTTAGTTTATTCAAGCAAAATACTTGCAGTAACTAAACAAAATTTATTGATTATATTAAAAAAAATATGTACTTAATGTAGATAAATTCAATTTGTACATTAAAATCACTCTAAATGCGTGAAAACGAGCACTAGGTGCACAAAAATTGCTACATGCATGAAAACAGATACTAGGTGCATGAGAATAACGGGCTCTAGATGCATTAAAATTAGCACCAGGTGCATTAAAATTGTTAGATGCATGAAACTGACTACTAGGTGCATAATAATTAATTAATCGTATTTCACCTCAATTTCCGTGAGTAACTTATATTTTTTCGACCAAGATGTATGTTATCTAGCTATAAAATTCTACGCCGAACCCAAAAATGTCCTTATTTTTTAAAAATAAGTTTTGTAAGGCGGAGTTCTCACGGTTCTCATTATCTTAGTGGTTCTCACCGGATCTCAATTCTATATATATATATATATATTTAGAATTAGGATCCGGTGAGAACCACTAAGATAATGAGAACCGTGAGAACTCCGCCTTACGAAATTTATTTTAAAAAAATAAGGACATTTTTGGGTTCGGCGTAGAATTTCATGGCTAGATAACATACATCTTGGTCAAAAAAATATAATTTACTGACGAAAATTGAGGTGAAATACGATTTATTAGTTTTCATGCACCTAGTAGTCAGTTTCATGCATCTAACAATTTTAATGCACCTGGTGCTCATTTTAATGCATCTAGAGTCCGTTATTTTCATGCACCTAGTAACTGTTTTCATGCATGTAGAAATTTTCGTGCACCTAGTGCTCGTTTTCACGCATTTAGAATAATTTTAGTGTACAAATTGAGTTTATGTACATTAAGTACATATTTTTTAATATAATCAATAAATTTTGTTTAGTTACTCCAAGTATTTTGCTTGAATAAACTAAACTAATGGTAAATGATCCAACAAAACTTTCGAAACAAGATTTGGTGGAGATTTAGTAAGGGTTCTCACGGTTCTCATTATGTTAGTGGTTCTCACCGGATCCTGACCCTATATATATATATATAGAGTCAAGTTATAATGAGTCCACCTTCAAAATTGAGTCCATGAGTCCTCATCTTGCCCTTTGGATGAAAGAGATGGAGGGACAAGATTAGAACAAGATGGAAGGCTAAGATTAAAAGAAAAATGAAGGGACAAGATTAGAACAAAATGAAGGGACAAGATTAGAACCAAATGAGTGGTTTTAATTACTTTCACCTACATTACGAGTATAACTTCAACTATTATTTTTGAAACTTCAACCATTATTTGTGTAACTTCAAAATAAAATGTGATTTCGAGTATATAAATTTGAATTTACGTAACTTTAAGATATGTTTATGTGATTTTTACCTTTTTATGAGGGTAACTTTAGTCATTAAGAGTGTAACTTCAACCATTATTTGTGTAACTTCAAAATAAAATTTGATTTCGAGTATATAAATTTGAATTTATGTAACTTTAAGATAAGTTTATGTGATTTTTACCTTTTTATGAGGGTAACTTTAGTCATTAAAAGTGTAACTTCAACCATTATTTTTGTAACTTTAAATTAAAATGTGATTTTGACTATATAAATTTGAATTTATATAATTTTTAAACAAATTTATGTGATTTTAGTTTTTTTGAATGTAACTTTAATTCTCAATTGTGTAACTTTAAGTTAAAATATGATTTAATTTTAACATTTTTATAAGCGTAACTTTAACCTTTATTAGTGAAACTTTATTTATTAATTGTGTAACTTTAGTCAATTATAGTGGAACTCATGTTTAGGTAACTTTAGTCTTTTCTAGTGTAACTTCAGTCCATACTAATGTAACTATAGTCATTAATTAAGTAACTTCAGTCCTTAATGAATAACTTTAGTCCAGTGCAACTTTAGTCCATAATTGTGAAACTTTAGTACATACTAGTGAAACTTTAGTCCATAATTGTGAAACTTTAATACAATACTAGTGAAACCTTAATACAATACTAGTGAAACTTTAGTACTTACTAGTGAAACTTCAGCCTATACTAGTGAAACTTCAGTACATACTAGTGAAACTTTAGTACATACTAGTGAAACTTTAGTATGTACTAGTGAAACTTTAGTAGAAAAAATAAAATATAAAAAAATGAGAAGTAATATAAAAATAAAAAACATAAAAATCTGAAAAATGAAAAAAGAGATCTAAAATGTTAGTGGTTATTTCTTTTACCTTTTTTTCCAGATCTAAAACGAAATATAATAAATTAGACTAAAAATGTGATGGTACAAATCTGGAAAAAAAAAACCGAAAATTTGAAAAAAAAAAACCCACGACCTTCTTCTTCTTCCCTCACCACACTCCCATCAACAACCAGATCTAAAGATTAAGAACAAAAACATATAAAATTTAACATATAAAAACGAGACAAATAAGTCCCAAAAAATTATGGCGAGGCGGATCCGGTGACCCTGCAACTAATTATGGCGACCCTGCAACTATAATGTTGACCCTGCAACTAATTATGGCGACCCTGCAACTATAATGTTGACCCAAAAAATTTAACATATAAAATTTAACATATATAGAGACCGGATCCGGTGAGGCAGCTAATTATGGCGAGGCGGCTAGCCTCACCAAATTCATCCATTAAACTTGGACTTTGTTTGTTTTGTGAATCTCAGACCTTAATATGTGAATCTGAGACTTTGTTTTGTGAATCTGAGACCTTATCATGTGAATCTCAGACTTTGTTGGACTGACACCAAATTTCTAATATGCATTGGGCTGAAAAATTGTTGGGGTCATTCCTAACTTTTCATTTGACCCAAAATCATTTCTCTCTCTAAAAAAATAAAAAGCCCAAAACACTTAACCCATCTCTCTCTAAAAAACTAACAAAAAATATATCTTCATAAAATCTTCATAAAATCTTTATAATATCACAGATTGATATCTTCAGGCATAAATTTAGGTAACTCAATCAATCATATAAGTTTGTTAATTGCATCATTCAATCAATTGCATAAATTTAGGTAATTCAATCGATCATTCATTCAAATTTTCGAGAGAAGACGAAGATTTCCAACAATCAATTGCATAAGTTTATTTTTGATCATTCATCTAGGTAATTGATCATTCCATCAATCAATCAAAGACGAAGATTTCCAGGTATTTTCCAGTTAATTCAATCCTAAATCGATCATAAATCGATGATATAACGATCGATTGATATTTCCTTGATGATAAAAGGCTTGCGATTTACTTATTACATTATTTTCGTCGATTTGCAGCTGTAATTGCTATGGAGATTGTAGATATCGCAACGGTTGCTGATAATACAACGGTTGAAACAGGTATTTTTTTTCGCTAATTAATGTTTTATGAATCATAGATTGTGTTTTATGAATTCATATGTTAAGTTTGTGAATCTGAGTCCTTGTTTAGTGAATATTGAAGCTTCATCTGTGAATATATAAAAGATAATACTCTGAAACTTGATCGAAATTAATAAGATCATGTACTTTGCTCGTTTCCTTATTTTGTGAATCACAGTCCTTGTTCAGTGAAACTTAGACCTTGTTTTGTGAAACTTAGAGCTTGTTTTGTGAACCTAGAAGATAATAGTATAAAACTGACTACTAGCTAAGTGGTTAAAATCATCTTCTCTGCTCTATTCTATTGTTTGTGAATCTAAGAGATTTTTTTGTGAAACTTAGAACTTGTTTTGTGAAAGTAAAAGATAATATTATGAAACTTGAAACTTGTTGTGTCTATTATTTTGTGAATCTTGTAGGCCTCGTTTTGTGAATTATACAGCTTGTTTGAGTTCTTGTTAATCTGATTTTGTTGAACCTTTTATCTCCTTAGGTGTTGATTCCAATGTCACCTCCAACGCTCTAATTCTGGTCAGTTGTGGTGTGACGCCTCGTGTCGGTTGTGGTGAGGATCTTTGCTCTAATGTTGGTAGTTCTGGTCAGGATGGTGAGGTTTCTACTGTTGTCTCAACAACCCCTACAATGCCAACTATTTCCACGCCTACTACTTTGGTAACTTACACACCGTGTGGTAGTGAGCAATGGAGAAGTAGGATTGAAGAGAAGTTTACACCGGTGATTGGCAAAACATTTGTGGACTTAGAGTCAGCGATTATGTTCTACAAAATTTATGCTATTGCTTGTGGGTTTGAAGGAAGGCTGTCTTCAACTAAGAGGGTTCATGATGGTATTATTCGAACAAAAGTCATGGTTTGCCATCGTGAAGGTTTTAATAAGAGGAAAAGACGTCCTCCCCAAGCTGGTGCACAAACGAAGACAAAAGCAACTGCTAAAACCGGCGCGAAAAAGGGTGGAGGTGGAGATGAGGCTGAGAGTTCTAATAGGCGAACAGGTACTAGGATAACCAAGATTAAAAGGTGGGGGTGTGAAGCGATGATAAAATTCATGTTCGAAAAAGGCATGTACAAGATTCAACTATTCTACGAGGGTCACAATCACCCACTGACTCCGGTGAAAGATAGGGAATTCGAGAAACTTGCAGAAAATATAAATAAACTGGAAGCATATCATAAGCAGTTGATTATCCAGAATTCGAGAGTGAATGTTGGGCCTAGTTTAACATACAACTTATGCAAGGAGCAAGCAGAGGGTTTTGAAAATGTGGGAGCTTCCCTTAGGCAATTCAAGAATTTTCAACGGAATGTGAAGTGTCTACTTAACTGTAAGGATGGACAAATGTTCATATCGCGTTTGGAAACCCTTAAAGAAACGAAAGGGGTGGAATTTGCTTATGAAACGGATAGTGACGGATCTTTGACAAGGATTTTTTGGACAGATGCGGTGTCCAAGAGATCTTACGCATTGTTTGGTGATGCATTGTCATTTGATCCTACATATGGAACAAACAAATACAACATGAAATTCACGCCTTTCACTGGCATTGACCATCATAAGAAATCGGTAACTTTTGGATGTGCTCTTTTAGACCATGAGGACGATGAAGCATTTATTTGGGCGTTTCAGCAATTTTTGAAAATAATGGGTGGCAAAGAACCACATTACATCATCACTGACCAAGACCCAGCAATAATAATTGCAGTTCCAGGTCTGTCTGTGAATCTCAGACCTTATTTAGTGAATCTTAGAGCCTTTTTTGTGAAACTTGGTTAAAATGACCTCTTCTTAGTCTTTTTCTTATTTGGTGAATCTTAGACCTTGTTTAGTGAATATTAGAGCCTTTTTTGTGAAACTTGGTTAAAATCACCTGTTCTTACTCTTTTTCTTATTTGGTGAATCTCAGACCTTTTTCTGTGAATATTAGACATTGTTCTGTGAAACTTGGGGAATCATTTAGTTATACTTTTTGGTGAATCGAGAGACATCATTTGTTAGACATAGCTTTTGCATGTGGCACATTATGACATAATATGAGATTAAACAATGATCTTGAAAATATGAGGTAATGTGATTTTGTGATTTTGCAGCCGTGTTCAAAATAGCTAGACATCGCTTTTGCATGTGGCACATTATGAAAAAAGTAACAGACAAGGTTGGGAGCAAAATTTGCAAAGAAACTGAGTTCTTAAGCCGTCTGAACAATGTTTTCTGGAATGACGACATAGAGCCTGAGGAATTTGAAGAGAATTGGGATAAGGTCATGAGTGAGTTCTCGTTAGAAGGACATAAATGGTTGACTGACAAGTTTGCAGAACGAGACCAGTGGATACCCGCTTATTTCAGGAAGGTGCCAATGGGAAACATTTTAAAAACCACACAAAGATCAGAGAGTACGAATAGCTTCTTCAAGAGATTTGAAAATAAATATGGGACTCTCGTGGAATTTTGGATGAGATTTGAGAGTGCCATGGACCAACAAAGGCACAATCTAAAGCTTCTTGAAGCACAGAGCGATAGTTCAATGACTGAAACAAAATTCGGGTCAAAATGGGAGGACCAAGCAGTGAGGGTCTATACGCATGAAGTGTTCCCAGAGTTCCAAAAGGAGGTTCAGTTTTCGATCTTTCCTTCCGAACTAGGAAAAGGCAGTTATGACATAAATGCGAGTAGTGTCTGTGGATATACCCCACCAGATCCAGTAACTAACTTTGAGGTTTCAATGGTTGAGGACGCGAACAAGCGAAAGAGATATGCGGTTGAGTACAATATGAGAACACTGGATGTAAGTTGTTCATGTAAAATGTTTGAAAGGAAAGGTATTTTATGCAGCCACATCATCTATATTTGCTCAGCGAAGTTTAAGGAATTACCTGAGAAATACATCTTGCGTAGATGGAGAAAGGATGCACTCAGAAACCCAGTTCATGATTCGAACGGAAACCTTCTGGAAAACTACGATTCTGCTGCTAATAAGAAATTTGGAATGCCTCGTGTCTGGTCTGAGATATATACAACTCTTGGTATCCTAAAAACTAAAGAAGATTCCGATCTGAGTGAGTTTGCTGAGCTAATTAGAGAATTCCGAAAGAAGTTGGAGCCAAACCCAAAGCCTTTGACAAAGGAACAGGAATTGAAGGTCCTTCTGAACTGCAAGATTCCAAAAGAAGTCAAGATCCTACCACCTAAGGTCTCTAAGAATAAGGGTAGTGGTAAAAGATTGGTGAGTGGTAAAAATAAGGCAATTATGAAGGCAAAAAAACCGAAAAGGTTGTGTGCTAAGTGTAAACGTATGTCACACCATGATAAAAGGAATTGTCCAAATGCTTTTGAAGAGGTTCCTCCCGAAGATCAAGTATGTGATTTTAGTTTCACTTCTGCTTTTTTAGTTCTGAAATGTGAATCTATCTCCTGATTTTGTGAAACTTCGACTAGATTTTGTGAAACTTAGCCCTAGATTTGTGAACAAGTTCTGAAACTTTTGCTGTTTTTCTTATTTGGTGAATTTCAGAGCTTATTTTGTGAATGTCAGACTTTTTAATATGAATCTTAGAGCTTGTTTTGTGACACTTTGTTTAACAGGGGGATACATCAGGAGAAGAAGAAGAAGAGGAAGAAGAAGAGTGTAGAGAATGATGGCGATGTGAGCATGATGACGATGGAAAGAGAACAAGTTTTATTACGTTTACTTTGATTAACTCTTTCTCTTATCTTGATTTTGGGAAACTTCGACAAGATTTTGTGAAACTTAGAGCTTGATATTTGAACATAAAAGGTCTGAAACTTATTTTGTGAATGTCAGACCTTATTTTGTGAATGTCAGACCTTATTTTGTGAATGTCAGACCTTATTTTGTGAATGTCAGAGCTTTTAATATGAATTGGTAGAAGACGAAGAACACGAAGAAGAGTGTTGCTTAAAATTAACAGTAGGTTGTCTAGGCCAACTTCTCAATCCTATCCTTTTCCTTCATTTTCAATGGTTTACGGTGTTGATGTCGATTAGTATGATTATGATTTTATTTTAACAGAATTTGATGTCAATCGTTTTCATATGAATCTATTGGATTTTGTTAGCCATGTTGTCATTTGGTTGTTATGAACATAGATATGGCCCTTACATTGGTTTGCGCCTTGCAAAGTAATGGTCATCAAACTCAAATATTGAAATTGGAAACTTTAATTACATTTAATTGGAAATGTTAATTAGACTACAATGAAACTTTAATTACATTCAACAAAAATTCCTTCGATTAACGTTTGCTTTGAAGGCTCATTTCTTGGCTTTATCAATAAGTGAAAACCTACACAAACAAACAAAAACAAGTACAATATTCAGCAAAGTTAATTACGAAATATTCAGCAAAGTTATGAAGGAATGGAATTCACGTCATTTTTCGTATATTAATGAAATATAACGAAGTGTACCTTTTCGTATTTTTATCCCATTTGAGAAGTTCCAACATTATAGACTTTCGATATTCTGGAAAATTCTGCAGAGAGTGACGTATATTAATGAAATATATTCATGCTCCTCAAAATAGTCACTTTCGTATACTAATGAACTTACCTCAAAATAGTCACTTTTCGTCCATAAACTTTGATCATCTAATGCACTCAACCACTTCAGCACAAAAACTCCACAATCATAACTAGATTCACAAAAGAAAGTCTTAGATTCACAAAACAAGTTCTCAGATTCACATACTAAGGTCTGAGATTCACATAATTAGGTCTGAGATTCACAAAACAAAGTCTTAGATTCACAAAACAAGTTCTCAGATTCACAAAAGAAAGTCTTAGATTCACAAAACAAGTTCTCAGATTCACAAAAGAAAGTCTTAGATTCACAAAACAAGTTCTCAGATTCACATAATAGGTCTGAGATTCACAAAACAAAGTCTTAGATTCACAAAACAAGTTCTCAGATTCACATAATAATGTCTGAGATTCACAAAACAAAGCGTCAGATTCACATAATAAGGTCTGAGATTCACAAAACAAACTCTTTGATTCACATAATTAGGTCTGAGATTCACAAAAGAAAGTCTTAGATTCACAAAACAAGTTCTCAGATTCACAAAAGAAAGTCTTAGATTCACAAAACAAGTTCTCAGATTCACATAATAGGTCTGAGATTCACAAAACAAAGTCTTAGATTCACAAAACAAGTTCTCAGATTCACATAATAATGTCTGAGATTCACAAAACAAGCTCTAACCCAGATTCACATAATAATGTCTGAGATTCACAAAACAAAGCGTCAGATTCACATAATAAGGTCTGAGATTCACAAAACAAGCTCTAACCCAGATTGACATACCTTGTTGTTTGTTGTGGAACATCCAAATTGACAACTTCATTAAGGTGCATGTACAGCAAAGATCTGTAAGACTTTCCAAGAATTGTTGCAACATTGTACAACTGAAAAGAAAGAGGCAATAAAAGATCAAATATATTTTCGGGGTATACTTTTAAAAGATTAAAAACAAATATTTTGGAAAAAAATCATACAATCTCTGAGGCCTGGTGGTTGTCTTCATCCACATTTATACTTTGCATAGAGTCAAGGATGAAATTCTTTCCCTTTTTTAAGTCGCAGATACAAGCCCACCAATGCTTCAACTTCTTGCAATGGAAAGGAATAAAAACCTGAGAAAGTAAATGTACATCAGAAACCAATCAACAATACTTGTGAACAACAGTAAATAAATAACAAAATGAATAACATAACTGACCATGTCGATATGGCTACCATCAGCTGGAATGTATTGGGGCTTTATGTATTGACCCCAAATCTCCGGGGTAGTCTCTGCATCAACAGCCTGCATCTCACAAAAAGGCAATTTGTACAATTTTTTCGAAACAAATTTAAGAATGCAAAATACTTGAATATCAACGTCTAAAGGATTTGACGCTCACATATACTGTTGTTGGCAAGTAAAGCACATTTGATCTACCCACTGTGCGCGTAATCCCAACAATATCAATGATCTACAAAATAAAATTGTGTTAGGAAAAAGAGACATCGAGTGAATCATCCAGTTTCACGAAATCAACTTAGTTTCAAAAACTAAGATCTAGGATTCACAAAATAAGGTCTGAGATTCACCAAATAAGGAAACATGCATAATATTTACCTGATCCATAATAAGCCCACGCGATGTAAGGCTCTGCAACGCATCTCTAGTGACCTCCATCCACGGAGTGGACACCAGAACCTCACTTAATTATTGAACAAATGCAATTAGTACATATATCTCTCAAAAAAGTTTTTGAAAAAAAATCAAAGAAAAAGTATGACATTACTATGCAATTGCCTTTGTTCTTCTCCCAACACAAGTCACCAATTCCTTGTCAGTGAAAGGTAGTCCCAAAGAGGAACTCAATTCTAGTGCATCTTTTTCGACTATTTCTTTGGATAGGTTCCCAGTCAATGTAGCAATTTGATGGCACACCCTCAATGCAAAGCGCCTGAGCTGAGCTTCCTATTAATGCAAAAAAAAAACCAAAGGTTTCAAAAAAACTGTGGAATATTAAAGTTGGTGCAAATGTATAAAAATTAAATTAGATGTTGAAAAGAAAACTTACAGTATTTACGGTTATTAGAGAATTAGTTTTGTTCCCTTTGTAATTCTCCAATATGTTCAGCAAATAGAGGCCATTATCAATTTGATTGCATTTCAGAATTGATTTTGGAACAACACTTCAGGCATTGCCATCGAGGTAAGGCCTGTCACTGATGGCAACTTTGATTGAAGAAGGTTGATGAGCCTGTCTTGCTGTATGAACAAAAGAGTAATTAGTGAGAGAAATTACAAAGGTCATAGACTCAGAACGCAGTCCCAAAGTGGATACAAGAGACGTACCGTGGGTTTATAAAAAGGAGTGTAATCAACAGATATGTCTTTCATGGGATGGATGATTTGGCATTTGCAAGATTCTGGTCTTAGATCGAAACAAAACAAGAATGGTGGGCATGAGGGAGCGATGATTGGAGTCAAAATCTGAAAGACAAAAGAAAAAATGCACTGAATTAAAAAGACAAGTCCACCTTCTCATCTATATTTTAAAAATAAACGTAAGAACAGATAATAAAACCAAATAAAAGACTTACTAATTGCGTTGCAGCAACATCAACATTGTCCAGACACTGGAACAAAAATAGCATCATGTGTGAGTAATGGTTATAACTGAACTCCATGTAAAATGGGGTTATTGAGAAGGGGTAGTAAGACAAACACTAACACTATCAGTGGAATGTGGCACAAATAATCGACAAGCAGAATCCCGTGATCTCAAGCTCTCACCACTGTTTAGGATTTCACACCACACATTTATCACATAGGGAGATACTTGATCACCTTCAACCAAACTCTTCAATTGACTCCTTGTCAATGTCTGGGTTTCACTTTTGAAAAGAATCTCCCTGGAAACATAGGTCACACACACATTTTAAGTAAGTTTCACAAAATCACCATCCACTTTCACAAAACAAGCTCCAGGATTCACAAATTAAGCAGTAAGTTCAGGTTTCACCAAAAACACCGAACAGTTTCACTAAATCAGGTCCAAGATTCACATAACAACATCTAAGATTCATATAACAAGGTCTGACATTCACAAAATAACGTCTGAGATGTACCAAATAAGGAAAAAAATGTAATTTTTAACCACTTATGATAAGATAAATACCTTTCATCAAGTGATTCCACAAGGATGAAATCCAATACATTCTTCTCCGCTTGAGTAAAATCCTTGAGAATATTATTGTTTCTTTGGAGATACGGAGATCGATAGACTTCTGCTGGAACTGTAGGCCTCTTGTTACGAGCTGTCTTCACACGAACACCTCGACGAGTGTAAACAGCTGGAGTTTGTGTTATATCAACTAGATCTACTTCCACTGTGGGCTCAGAATGGTCAGGTTCAGGTTCGGCTTGATCAGATTCAGGTTGATCAGCTCCACCATAAGACGTGGAAGGTTCAGGTTAAGGTTCAGTTTCAGGTTGACGTTGAGGTTCGGTTTCAGGTTGAGGTTGAGGTTGAGATAAAAATTCTTCGGGTTGAGATAAAAGATGGTCATCAAGTGGTAGGAGCCTAAAGGATGGGCATTCTGGTTTTGGTGGTGAATGATGTGGCTGTATTGGTTGGAAGGCTGCATCCATAATCTCCAGTGCCGCCAACAAATCAGCCTCAGACCACCCAGTAATTCTCTCCGTATTCACAACATCACAAGACAAAATATTCTCCTCGTTCTGCTCATGCTCCTCATTATCCACAATCTCCTTCTCCTCCACAGTCTTCCCATTATCCTCATCCTTCCTATTATCCTCATTCCCACCCTTTTCTTGTTGGGATAACCTAAAACCTTCTGCCATACCATCCGCAGCTGCAACTAGTTTATCAACTGTTGGTGAGGAATGTAGCTTGCTGGGAGCTTGGCTAGCAAGACTTTTGTACTGCAAAAAGGCTTGAGCCAAGACCTTTGCGGATTCCGCAAGTTTATCAACAAACTCACTAGCACTGCCTGAATTGCTAGATACAGCAGGAGCAGCAGTTTCGGCATGTTCAGATTGTTTTTGCTCAGGTTGTTGTTGTTCAGATTGCTTCACAGGTTGATGTTCAGAAGAAGAAGCACCAAGACTTTTGGAAGTCTGCCAAAAGTCAATTTTAAGAAGCGAAGAAGGTGCATGTGGCATATGCTGACTCATTACAAGCGGAGGCTCAACAGAACCCCTGCCAAAAGTTCTCGTCTTAGAATTTTTGTCGTTCAGTTCATCATTAATTCTCTTCAATATAGCTTCTGTTGTCCAGGTGGAGAGTGTCGGAAACTGGCGACTAACAAGGCGTGATTTGAAGACACACCGGTCTAGATAAACAAAAACCAAGGCCATAATTGGGCCACCAAACCAGTTTTCTTTCAACTGTTTGGTCTCAAACTCTTCCTTTTGCCAAGACTGAACTTGGTCAGCCAACTTCCTTTTGATGAAGTTGCACCAGTTGAAATCAGAGATCAAGTTGGTGTTTGCAAGACTTTTAAGAAGTTTCAAACTGGCCTGATTACCTACAACACCCCCTAAAAGAGCAGAGAAAATGTAAATGATGAAATTGCGCTTGAAATCATCTCCGCCTTCTTTTTGTGTAGGGAGCTTGGCCAGAATGTCTTTGACATCAATGGAATCATTGCCGAATTGGCTTTTGAACTTCTCCAAAACAGACAGATAAGTAGGGCACTTATCTCCATTAGACGCTTCAATGACAACATTTGGACCCATTGGTAATCCCAGGGAAAGATATATATCTTCCTCTAAAATCGGAAGCTTCCCGTCCAACAAGCATCCTTTAATCGGGTCATAATTCGAAACAAGCCAATATGCCAAGCTTCCCGGAACTTTCTTTATTTGAAGAAGCAATAGCGAACCAAATCCCATTTCTTGGATAGCTTGAATTTGTTTCTCTGATAGCGGACTATCCTCATTGTGAAGAAAGTGGTAAAGTCCAGCTGGAGACATCCGGGTCCTCAACACCGGCAATCGCTCTTTATAGTTTCTTTTCTTTTTAGTTGGTTCACATACTTCACTAGTAGAGCTAGCTGGTGTTGATCTCTTCATATTAGGTCTGATATTCACAAAATAAGTTCTGAGATTCACAAAATAAGGTCTCAGATTCACAAATTAAGGTCTGATATTCACAAATTAAGATCTGATATTCACAAAACAAAGTCTGAGATTCACATGATAAGGTCTCAGATTCACATGATAAGGTCTCAGATTCACAAAACAAAGTCTCAGATTCACATATTAAGGTCTGAGATTCACAAATTAAGATCTGATATTCACAAAACAAAGTCTCAGATTCACATGATAAGGTCTCAGATTCACAAAACAAAGGCTAAGATTCACATATTAAGGTCTAAGATTCACAAATTAAGATCTGATATTCACAAATAAGGAAAAGAGACTTTCATTACTAGATAATTATACAAATGTTGTACAAGATCCAAAATGTAAAAAGACAACTAGATAATTATACAAAAGTTTGCCTTGATACAAAAGACGCTGCCTATAGATTACATTTAATTACAAAAATGATAAAGTTGAGCAGCTGTCCTATAGATCGAGCAAGAGATGTAAATCCATATAAGATAAGGTTGCCCGAGTTAATAACTCGGTCGAAACAGCAACTGCTATGTCACGGTCCGGAGATGGCAGAGATAAATAATGAAGCAACTCATTGACGTGTGCGAGTGCAGTATTATCGAGAGCGGTAAGGTGTTCTCTTTGGAAATGATTTTGCTCTTGCTGACTATGCAAGAGAACTTGAGCTCCCATATTTTCAGTCATAAAGCACTTGCATCTTTTATAAATTATTCTACGACCCCTACGAATAATTCTCACACCATTGACATCATTGATATGGAGAGAAATTCCATGTGCAAGTTGAATGAGCGGTGCACTAGGGTGTATGAGAAAAAGCTGACACCAATTCCTACAGACCAACGTCATGTTTGCCTTATCATGGTAAGAAGTAACTCGATTGAAAATGTTATTCATTAGATCTTGATTGTTGAACACATCAACTTGGGGTTGATAACGGTAGTTAGTGAGCTGAACATTCGCTAAGGGATCAAATGAGAAAGTCATAGCCTCTTTTTTTTCTCTTACATAATTCTGGCCAAAAAGTGCTCGATCTTCTTCGAAGATATTGACTACCCACCCCTTGCACCAATTTTCCATAATTGGCTATGTATAAGTACTAGAAACCAGAAAGTAACCTACAAGCATCACAAATTGAACACTACAATGAAGAAAAGTAAAAATAGAAACTCGTAAGGAAAAGAAATTGAACACTACATACTGAACACAACAATGAACACTGCAATGAAAAAAGGAGTAAGTGAAAGAGTACAAGCATTCTGTCCTTTTAAAAGGATCACATTCAACTCTAACAAGTCCGACAATAATCACAAAAGAAGCTGTAAGATTCACAAAAGAAGCTGTAAAATTCACACATAGGTGTCAATGTATATGTAATACATAAGAATTAACAAAACAAGACATAAAGGTTTTAAATAATCACATAACAAAACAAAGTCTGAGATTCACATAATAAGGTCTGAGATTCACAAAACAAAGTCTCAGATTCAGAAAACAAGGTCTAATATTCACATAATTAGGTCTCAGATTCACATAATAATGTCTGAGATTCACAAAACAAAGAACGAAAACAGGAAAACAAAGTAATTAGTCTTGAAAACAGGAAAACAGGAAAGAACGAAAGGACCTAAATCGACTGTGCTTGATTGCTAAGAAAGACGATGAAAACCTGCATGAAAACAAAGTAATTAGTCTTGAAAGTAATGTGATAATCATAAACAATTATAATAAATTTGCAGAAATGACGAGTGTGCTTGATTATAATCATAAACAATTATAATAAATGACGAGAAATGAAGACGATGAAAATTATTGAAGAAGACGAGAAATAAATGACGATGAAGACGACGAGAAATAAATTATTGAAGACGAGTGTGATAATGAATAGCAGTAAATAAATGACGATGAAGAAGACGATTATCATAAACTAACTAGATCAATCGCAAAACACGAAATGAAGACGATGAAGACGAAAATTATTGAAAGGAGAAAGTACCTAATTTGAGGACAATAATGGCGGCCGGAAGATCAGTAGTAATGGCGGTCGGACGCTCAGTAGTAATGGCGGTCGGACTAGTTGAAGACGATGAAGACGATGAAAAATGAAGAGAAATCGTTTAGAGAGAGAGAGAAACAAGAGAGAGAGAGGAGAAATGAAAAATGACGTAATAATTGGAAAAATTGGTTTTTATGGTGTATATATAGTGACACATGGCATCATCTGGTGAGCCTACAATTTTTAAATCCAACGGTTTAGAATGTGTCCAGCCGCCTCATACTAAGAAGGGTGCCTCACATGATTCAATATATATATATATATATATATATATATATATATATATATATATATATATATATAATGTCAAAAGTCTATGTAATGGCTCAAAAATCTTAATTATCATATCAATATATTACATATACCTTTATTTTAGAGTTGTAATTATAAAAGACAAACCATGCACCTCTTAAAATTAGAACATAAAGAAGCCTTTTACGATTCCGAACGATTCTACCATCGATCCTACACGATCCTGTACGATCCTATGCGATCCTACCCGATTCTGACCGATCCTACCACCAAAACGATCCTACGACGATTTAGATCGTTTTTCACTTCTTGGATCGTAGGATGGTCGCGATTTTAACAACAATGTTATAGGGTATAGATATGGGAGCACAGTATTACAAATTATGTAAAATCAAACCAAACACGATACATGGATGTTATAAGTTAGTTGTCATTATTCCACATTCATGTTACGGTGAGTCGGTGATATATTTGAACTCTTATCATGAGTTTTACTTGTAATTAATTTGAAATACTCTTGAAATTTCACGTTGTTAAATCTCTAAGAAAGAACCATCTCAAGTTATATATTGTTCGTTTTATCCATATCTTCTTACGTTATGTATAGTACTTTCCACCAATATCGATTAAGCTGAACATCGTGTGATTATATGCAACAATTTGACGAATAAAGAAATTTATAATGGACTGCAATTCTGGGAGCGAGGTTTATCTATATACTCAAATAGAATAGAATTGTGTCCTACCTAAACAGTTAAACATAACTTTATTTTGTAGCAATAATTCTTGTATAAAAGCAACTAGAGAAAATATATACTTCCCATTTATAGTTCATAGGGAGAAAACTAAAAAGAGAGCTATAAGATCGGTAAGTAAATGGTCCTATTTTGTCTAACGCTCCTTTTACCGATAATATAATAAAACCCTTGATCACTTAAATTAATTGGCACGAGGTTGTTCTAACTTAACCAGAATTCTAGTGTTCGAGCGCTGAGAATGCAGTAATGTTAAAACTCATGAGGGAGAGCTTAATCGACTTAAT
Source organism: Heliosperma pusillum (assembly GCA_022085475.1). Lineage (NCBI taxonomy): Eukaryota > Viridiplantae > Streptophyta > Magnoliopsida > Caryophyllales > Caryophyllaceae > Heliosperma > Heliosperma pusillum. The sequence continues at coordinate 24,349 of JAIUZE010016539.1, read as the reverse complement.
GGTCCGACCCACCTCGAATATGGATTAAACCAAATGGTTTACTTCACAAAGTAGATAATATAACAAATATACTTGTTTGAAGTTATTTAAAATTCTCTTAGTAAATATTAATTAATATTATTATATGATAGAGATACTGTAACTATCAAATTCTATAAATTAAAACACAATTTGTTTTTATCTTTTGTATTTTTTTTTCATTACTTTATTTCTTTAAGTAGTATGGAAAGGTAAAATAACGATTGGGTGGGGTACATGGAAATATAATGGTGCTGTTTGGCCTTACTTGTGGAGAATAACTTTTTCTTCTTAAAATGAGTTTATTCATAAGTTACTTTTTAGAAAAGTTTTGGTTTTTTTGCCTTAATTTTGTAGAAGCTTTTCTTATCAAATTTTATGTTTGGCCTAGGTAATTCCAACCATTTTTTTAACCATGTTATTTGTATAATCGTCATTTGAATAAAAACTAATGATTGAAAATTTTCATTAAATTTTATTTACTCGTACAAAAACTAGTCTACTTTTTTTTAGTACCGACGTAGGTATTACTATGCTTTATACTATAGTACTTTAATACAATTTGAAATGAAATCCTTACACCATTGTGGATTAATGTGGGTAACAAATAAAATAATACAAGTATATAATATAAAAGAAAAGCATTAATCGCGGTAGTTAGATATTTGAGGTATGTTCGTACTAAGATTTCAAAGAGTGTTTTGAAAATAGAAATAGAAGTAAGTATTTGATGCTTCTACTTTTAGGTGGTAGTTATTAACTTTGGACTTTTTTTAAGTTGTTTTTAACTCAACCAAATGACCATGTTTGGCATAGCTTCTAATTTTTTAGTTATAAAAGCACTTATTAAGTTAGGCCAAACACCCTCATTATTTAGATAGCTTAGAAAAGTTTAAATATTTTATATGGGACAAATATGAATCTCTCTTTAGTCCTTAGAATTTTGTTTACAAAAATTGTTATCTTATCTTATATCACTAAATTAAGGAGAAAAACTTTAATCTATTCCTAAAATAGTTGGATGAGTGACCTTTTTGTATGTATATAGCCGGGGATCAATGGAAAGATTAAAAAGTAATCACCTTTTATGTGAAAGATCTTACAATAGCAAAATTACAAAAAATATGAAAGAGATGGATTCTGACTAAGTTATTGCAAAACCATTTATAAGCAAGTACGGTGCAAATGTGCAATAGAAAAATCAAGCAATAACGGATTCATCAATGACTTTATTAGTGTCCATCTTTAGCACTAATTGGCATTGTTTTACATAACTCCGTACTCCGTAGGTACTGGCGATTAAGTTTTAATAAGATGTAGTCCATTATATTCAAAATAACATTCCCTCTTTCCTTTTTTATCTATTCACAATACATTCCCCTTTTCCTTTTTTATCCGGAGTTTATTTTCGCAGTACATCTTTTACTCATTTTAGTACATTTTGTACCAAATTTTCCATTTACTACCCTTTACTAAAAAAAACTTGAAACCTAATTCTCTCTACTTCTCTCTATTGTTCAATCCTCAACCTCCTAATCTTCTTCAAATTCTTCAATTACGAATGATTATTCCCCCATAGCACAAGTAATAAATTCATTAATAATCGATTATTGCGAATCAAATTGACTCTTTGTTAGTACAATTTTGAATCTTATTATTATTTAATTAGGGTTTATGTTGAAATTAGTTAGGGATTAAAATGGTGTGGGATAGTTTTGTCGCATTGGTTTATACTTCTAGCCTGTACGCATCAAGCCATCAACGCATCATTAGAATGCATTCATAGGGCTCTTGATTTCTCGTTGGGATGGTGAGAGTAATTGGCTAGTTGGGGTGGTTTTCTATTTCTTTTATTTTTGTCCTGTTTTCATTGTCCAGTACGAAGATATGGGCTAATTGGCTTGATTTTTTTTTTTTAGTACGAAGTACATTTATGAATACCGTACATGTGTTTGTACATATAATTTATCTGCAAAATTTATAATTTATATATCAACGTAATACATAATTATTTGTGTTTTCCAAAATAATTTATCGATGTAGTACAATGAGAAGGAAATTAAAATAGATAGAGTAAGTGAAATTAGGGAGAATAGATTAGAGAGAAATTAGAGAGAGAAATTGGGAGGGGAAATGAAAGGGGTATAATCGTCAATAGTGTACTGAAATGAGTAAAATGTGTACTGCGAAAATCAGGACCCCATCTATTCACAATACATTCTCTCTTTCCTTATTTATTAAATTTTTACACTTCTTTTAATCACTTCACCCAAAACAATACCCCACAATATTCTTATTTTAATTATGGGATATTCTACCTGGTACCCCTCAACTTTTTGACTTTCTACGTGGTACCCCAACACTTTTGGAAACATACATGGTACCCCTAAGTTTTCTAATTTGTATTAAGCGTAACCCTAATTTTTAATTCCGTCAATTAGTATATGTTTTAGACGTTAAGTGCTGAGTTGGACGCTTATGTGGAATATGACTGGCTTTTGTCTTATTCCACATAGATTCCGTCATTTTCCCCACAACAATATTTATTTTAAGGAAAAATTACAAATAATCACCACGTATTTGCGTTTTTTTACAAATAACCACCATGTATTTACAATTTTACAAATAACCCCCTGACTTTCATGTATACTCCCCAATTACCACCGTATTTATTTCCCGAGACTCATTTTACATATTTTCCGACTTATTAATTGTTGATGCAAGCGAAATACCCATATTACCCTCTTTTACTTATAATCACTAACTTTCCCCACATTACTCTTTATCCATTACTCAACGTCTCAACCTCAAATTAACTTAATCCCCCAAATTTACCCAACCTCAAATATCCCAATGCAGGATCATCTCCTCTCTTAACCTCCATACACACTCAATGATGGACACAACCACACATACCAACAACAATGTGCACAACACCCCACCACCAGCGCAACAATCACATCTCCGCCATGAAACAATGACAACACCAACAACAAAGAGTTACTTCAACAACACCATCACTCAGCACCAAAACGAACCTTCACGAAAGACCGTCACACCAAATTCGAGGGCCACAGAGTAGGAGGATCCGAATGCCTAGTCTTTTTGCTTCCCGAGTCTTCCAAGTAACCCGGACATTGGTCACAAAACTGACCACGAAACCATACAGTGGCTTCTCCAACAAGCTGAACCCGCCATTTTAGCCACCACTGGGACGGGAACAATACCCGTTTCGTTTTATTCGGGTCCGGTTCGGTGTTGAACCAAACTGGTTCCGTGTCAATTGGGTTGCAACCTAGACCGGCTTTGGGGGTTGGGAGAGCTCAACTGGGTAGCGGCTAATTTTGGCTCGGGGTTGGTTTCAGGAGGGACATAAACACTGTTGTTTGATACTTGGAAAAAAAACTCAAACCCAAATACAAACCCCTATTTTCTTACTAATTTTCAGTTGAACTCAGGGATCATTTAGATAATTTGGAGCATTTCTTAAGAGTTTTGGAGATTAAATAGTGGTCGATTGAATAGGATCAATTGATTTGGGGATTTAGGTTTTCAAAATTTTCAATTGATTTGGGTCTTGATTGTTATGTTAATTGTTATTGAGTATTGAGTAATGGATGATAAGAGTAATATTGGAAAGTCTGAGTAAATAGGGGTAAAGTGGGTATTTTGCGTAAATTGTTAATTAATAAGTCGAAAAATTTGTAAAACGAGTCTCGGGAAAAAAATACGGTGGTGATTGGGTAATATACATGAAAGTCAGGGGGTTATTTGTAAAAATGTAAATACATGGTGGTTATTTGTAAAAATACGCAAATACATGGTGGTTATTTGTAATTTTTCCTTATTTTAATCACTTCACCCCACTATATATATTCTCTCTCTAATCACCTTACCCAACTATAATACTTTTTCTTATTTAATTGAAAACCTTAATTTTTGTGCCAAAATTGATCTATTTAATAAAAAATACTCGTAAGACATACTATATGACTAAATATTGCTATTTTACGATTAAGTCATACATAAAATAAGGTAATTATTTTTAGCTCTCTAATTTGTAATTAATTTGTGCAAACTGAAAAATAGATGAAATATATGTATATATAATGTTTTTTTAGCTTGTAATAATTCATTCTATGGTTACAGTGAACTATATATATTTTGTATAGATTATTAATTATGTCATTTTATAAGCTATGTGATATGTAATTGATATAGTTTTGAACTGGTAATCATGGGGTGGAAATAAAATGAAAGAAATTATAGCCTTTTACGTTGGGGTAGGGGTGAAAATTTTGTTTTTGATTTCCTTAATTTAAGAGACCAATCACATCTCAAGAAAAGTTTTTGCTTTAGTATATAGTACATAACTAGATATACTCCATAGATTATCACTACGAAAGTATGAATAGTGAATGAATAAGGAAATTAGCAAGTGCGTAAGTATTTGATTATCATAGCATGCACCGATGCACATACTAATAAAGTAGATAAAATAAAAATCTTAACAAATACTCATAACAATAACAAACGGTCATATTACCTCGGTTAACCATCATTAATCTAAATCTTAGACATTGAAGAAATAAAAAGGGATCAATATATGATCGTGAAAGAGAAACCTTATTACATTTGTTAAATATGTTTCCTTTTTTTACTTCTTAGGGCTGATTAATTGTTCCTTTTTTTTCTGTAGCGTAACCCAAGCCGAGGGCTTGAGGCTAAGGTATGAACGTATGATATTTGCTCATGATCGTAATACTTAAAGAAAGCATCAATCTTGTTTACCAATTACGATAGTACGTCGATGCAAAAGCCATTCTCAATACTAAATACTAATCAATAAACGATACTCATTGTAATAGAAGATATCACGGTATATTATAATATACCGTAATCAGAATAATATTATTATGATAGAATAAATCATATTATGCTACTACAATTAGAAGATACGATTTAGATCTCGAAGTAGTATAAATGCGATATCATTGTAAGTGTCTGACACACGAACAATCAATAATAATTATGAATTCCTCTATTCTATATTTTATCATGGTATTAGAGCCTCTTTCTTGAGGACTCTAAAATAGCTTCCGCGTTCTTGCCTGTGGGCGAAAAATCGTAATGCCCACCGGTGGGAATTTAGTTGTTCATGATTTACAAATCGTTTTTGTCTTTAAAAAAAAATGGAAAATTCCAAAGTACGGTGATTTTGTGGTTTGTTTCATACAAGCACAAGCACTGTAGTTTTGTTCTTGTCCTTCTATGAGGATTGACTTTTTGTTTGGATTAACAATTAATCCCAGATGAAATATCAAAAACTTATTCCTATCAACATGCTCCTCTCTCGGGCATGGTGTTTCGTAGCACCTAATCAACGGTGTTTTTTAAGTAGATCGAATTTTGTTGGAGTTCGAAGAGAATGGCGTTCTCCAACAAATACATTTAACGGATGTTTTTCCCGTTAATTATATTTGTCAAGTTCGGAAAAAAAAATGACATTCTTGACGATTATTGATCGATGATTTTGGCGGGTTCGCAAAACGATGGCGTTCCCGTTCGATACATTTCCTTTTTTTTTTACAAGTTCGAAAAGAGTGACCTTCCTCTTAAGCGTTGAAGATTGAAGACGGAAGAATTTGATTATCCATTTTTTTTTCGGTTATATTTTGCAAACCCATGAAAATTCAATAAATTACCATGAGTTTGAGGGGGGTAATAGAAGATATCACGGTATATTACAATATACCGTAATCAGAATAATATTATTATGATAGAATAAATCATATTATGCTACTACAATTAGAAGATACGATTTAGATCTCGAAGTAGTATAAATGCGATATCATTGTAAGTGTCTGACACACGAACAATCAATAATAATTATGAATTCCTCTCTTCTATATTTTATCACATTCTATAACATGGAGTCATCTATTCAACGTAGATGAATTATCTAGGCTAATTTATCGTGACTTCTCATTATAGGACTATATATAGACTTGGAGTTTAGAATTTGAGTTTACATAGGTTTATTTATAAGAAGTTTTAGCATCCTTATCTCCAAGTGATTGTAACGTTAGCTAGCAAATTGGTTCATCATTTAAAGTTAATTAAGATATTGCATATAAAGCTCCTAGATGTACTCAACTTTGTATTATCATTTTATTTATATATTCATATTTCTATAATAATTAATATTTACAGGTTGGGGACTCTATAATCACTCGAAAAGTTCATCTTTTGAAAAGAAAGAATGTTTTGAGAAACTTCAATTCCTAATAAAATTATGTAGATCTATAGGCTATAGATATTTGGAACACAATACGGAGTATTTCTTATCAGCTAGTCTTCCTTAAGACCGAGATATATGTCTTAAGTCTAAGAACATGTCAAATACCATACCACATGCATATAGCACAAATGTCTTGCTTTTCTCTATGCATTATGTTTTTGTCATCTTCATCCCACATGAATATATTGATCCGTCCTAATCTTAAAACGGTTATGTGTCTTAAATAAGAATTTACAATTACAAATTGTAGTATATTTGGTACACAAAAATTACAAAGAAACTTAAATTACAAGGCTATAAAAAACTGAAATGAAAACAAATATAAGACGGTATTAATCAACCCAATCAAATCGTGTTGAACACACTTCCCTTAGAGTATTTCGACCCTATAAATTTTGGGTATTCCGAAATCTCTGTAGATAAGACGATTAGTGTTTTGTCCTAAGTAACAAAGAACCATATGAACAAAAGGCATTTTCTTCTGTTTTGTTTGTCAAAATCTGAAACACAAATTCTCGTTTGTGACGGGCATATTCGTCGCAAGTTTGCGACGGGTCAAGTATTACCCACTTGATTAGGAAAAGACAAGCTATTTGTAATTCCCTATGCGTTGTCTTTTTTACACAAATGAGAGAACTTGACCCATTAAAAACTTGCGACAGATATACCCGTCGCGAGGGAGACTTACTTAAATCTGAAAAGCCAACATGTCACAATGAATAATTCATTCCCCTGCACTCATGTACATGTCAGAATGAATAATTCATTCCCCTGCACTCATGTATATGTATATGTAATATATGTACACGTACAAGCCTAACAAATAGGATAAGCATGCATGGTTTTTCATTCTAACTAATCAAAGCACAATGCTACTGCCACACATGTATAGTATATGTGCACATAACACATTAATCCCGAGTATATAATCTCGATACGGGATGCAATAATATACATCGTTTACATTTGAGTAAATTAACCATTACTATCTTTTAAAATACAATTTTTCCACTACCTTTTATAAAAAGAATTAAAAATTACACCCAAAATATTGTCAAAGTTTATAAATTCCTCCGAAACCCATATTTAAGACGAAAATACCCCTAATTTCTTTAATTCTCCTATTAGTCATTTTAACTCCAACACAATTGGCCACCATTTACCCCTCAACCAGCGTTGGACTCCAATCACCACAATCTCCCACCCAAACACCATCATCGAACTCGCCGAATTCGACGTCATATTGCAGTATTGATTTGTCCCAATAATTATTTACGCCTCTAATACTATTTACAGTTCAAGCTTTGAATAAAGTGTCGCTACTCCAAAATCAGATAAATATTTGCAGGAGCACCCCAATATAGTGCGGTTCAAGCTTTGAATAAAGCTTAGCAAACTCCAAACTCTTTGAATGATTTTAATTCTTCATGCTTTCTTCTTTCGTTTCTTCTGTAATTAGTTATTTAATTTTTATGCAAGACTATATATCAAAGATTGTGTATATAGTTTGTGAGAGGAAGGCGAGGTGCTTGAGTTGGGGAAATTAATTGAGGGTTTAACGTTTAGATTTCTTGAAAATGGGATACAAATGTATTCAGTTTAGAAGGGTAGAGTTTGAGTGTTCACACGATGGGTTGCTGAAATACTGCAAGTTCGGGGATGTGGTGAGGGTGGTTCATAATGGTGGTCAGTGGCCGGTTGGTGGTTAAAAGCTGGAGGACAATTGAGATGGGATGAGAAGTAATAGGCGAATTAAATTAATTAGGGGCATTTTCGTCTTAAAAACACAAAATTAGAGGTTTCAGAGCAATTTCTAACCTTTAGCAATATTTTGGGGGTAATATTTAAACTTTTTTTTAAAAGGGAATAACTTTGAAAATGTGTGTTTTATAAGGGAGTAATTGATAATTTACTCTTTACATTTATGTTTTTTTATACATGATACAAGATAAATATATTTGTTATTAACTTATCCACTTTAAACATGAACTCGATAATTACGAGTATATATGAGCGTACCCTCTGACTCACATTATATCCATTACGAGCTCAAACCGATTTTGACTTGATAACCTGAATGCACTTAAATGTATTAATAACAACCCATACCCATATGCAAATCATACCGTCAATCATGGGATTTCCAATGATACACATTCCCTTTATGTAAAATATTATAGCTGTTGGGTTATATTTACCCCAAATAGAATAGATGCACATACTGTATAAATTAGATAGCTATGTACTATTGTAAAGGCACGAATGATTCTTCATAATACAATTCTATCATATATTTCCAATTCTATCATGGTATCAGGCTAGGAAATTTCCTCTGCCAATTTTTTTTTTTTTCGAAAATTCATCTCCAATGACGAAATCAACCGAATCCGAAATCGTTAATCCGACACAACCCACGCAATATTCATTCATCCATGTCGAAAACACCGGCACAAATATCACACAAATTGCTTTCAATGGATCCAATTACGACGAATGGTCCCGCTCGTTTCATCTCGCTCTAATCCCCAAGGGTAAAGAGGGTTACATCGACGGAACCATCTCTAAACCTATTGAAACTGCCGCCACTTATTCAACCTGGAGGGCCACCAATGCCTTGGTCACAGGATGGATTTTTAATTCCATCGAACCCACGACTCGGCGCACTATTTCCACCCGTCCAGAAGCGAAACAAATATGGCTCGACATAAAGACTCGTTTCTGTCAAGGTAATGACCCCCGTATTTTTCAATTGGAAGCCGATTTGATTGCTTGTCGTCAAGGTCCCACAGAATCATTAATGGCTTATTATGGCCGGATTATCAAAATCTGGGACGATCTTATCATGTTCGACCCTCTGCCACCCTGTGATTGTAACCCCTGTAAGTGTAATTGGCTGACGAAAATGGATGCACGGAGGGAAAAGAAACGAGCACGGGATTTTCTCATGGGGCTGGATGCAAGGTTTGACAACGCTCGTTCTCAAATTCTCGGTATCATTCCTATTCCTGCTTTAGATCTTATTTATAATAGACTTTTACAAGAAGAAGGTTTACGTTCCCTGAACCGATCTACCACCGAGTCCAACCCCGCTGTTATGGCATTCGCCTCTCGTGCTTATAATTCTCGACAGTCGGGGGGAATTATTCTAATAACCGTACCTCTGACCGAAATAATGGGGGTAATCAGGGGAGTCGGGCTGCTAATTTCAATGTTAATTCGCATAACCAAACTGAAAATTCTCGACCTTTTTGTCTTGCCTGTAAACGAAATGGGCACAAATGGCAAGTTTGCTACCGAGTGACGGGAAATTTTCCCGAATGGTGGGGAGATCGTCCCCGCGACCGAATATATGTCGACCCCAATAATCCAGACCTAAGTCGCGCTGTTTTTGTTCCGGATGTTCAAGGCCGGGCTGCTTATGAACGAACCCGTCAAAATAATAATGGAAATATTCCACCAAGAGCTCACATGGCTTCCACTCAACAAGGGAGTCAGACCCCTATTGTTTCCTCCTCGTCTTCTTTACCTGCTTTGGACCATGTAGACTTTAATTCCCTAAATGCTACTGATCTTGCAACTGTCACTCGGCTTTGGCATGAACACAAATCTGCTCCACCTCTCAGTCACGGTAATGCTTCTAATTCTCCATTTTTTTCTTGGATTATCGATACCGGTGCGTCTCATCATATGTCAGGTTCTTTAACTCACTTTACACATATTCGTTCTATTGCTCCTATTTCAGTTGGATTGCCGAATGGCGATCTTACTATTGCTACACAATGTGGCGATATTATTTTATCGAACCGGTTAATTTTGAAAAATGTCCTTTATGCTGCAAATTTAAGCTGCCATTTGATTTCAGTTTCAAGCTTACTTTTAGATGACACACTTACGATCCAATTTTCTCACCAATTATGTCTTATTCAGGACCGTTCCTCGAAGACGGTGATTGGTGCGGGTGAGCAACGAGAAGGGCTCTATTATTTAACCGGCATTCGGAATGACTCGGTCAAAGCTTGTATGGTGGGAGTGACAGATTCTTTCGAGTTGTGGCACCGAAGGTTGGGGCACCCTTCCGCACATGTATTACAATTTTTATCATTTCTTAATAATTCTCGCAAACATTTTCATTCGAACACTTGTGATGTCTGTCTCCGTGCGAAACAAACACGGGAACAATTTCATTTAAGCTCAAATAAAGCTACCTCGATTTTCGATTTAATTCATTGTGATTTATGGGGTCCATATTCAGAAAATGCTTCATGCGGATCCACGTATTTTTTAACAATTGTTGACGATTTTTCTCGCTGCACATGGGTCTATCTTTTACGTAATAAAAGTGACACACAACAAACCTTAATTTTTTTGCTATGGCTGAAAGGCAATTTAACAAACAAATCAAAATTTTACGAAGCGATAACGGAACCGAATTTCGATGTCTCATAAAATATTTCAATCAAAACGGTATAATTTTTCAAACTTCTAATGTTGATACACCGCAACAAAACGGCCGAGTTGAACGAAAACATCGACATATTTTAAACGTCGCTCGTGCTCTTTTATTTCAAGCAAGTTAACCTTTATTTTTTTGGGGTGAATGTGTTCTTAATGCGGTCCATTTAATCAATCGCACTCCAACCCCGCTTCTTAATGGGAAAACTCCATACGAAATGCTTTTTAATAAATCTCCACCTATGGAGAACCTTCGTACTTTCGGTTGCCTTTGCTATGCCAAGACTTTAAATCGTAGTCGGGACAAATTTGCCTCTAGAAGTAGAAAGTGTGTTTTTATCGGATATCCGTTTGGAAAGAAAGGATGGCGTCTTTATGACCTAGACACCGGATCTTACTTCGAGTCTCGAGACGTTGTTTTTCTTGAAAATGAATTTCCATATAAAGCCCTTGCCATTCATGATGATGACCACACTTCTCCCTTCCTTCGTGACACTCTTCAGCCGATTGACCATGTTATCCTTGTAAATCACCCAACATCCGTCACTCCTCAACCCACATCGACCTCCACCTCGGTAAACACATCCTCGACCACTGCCACCTCAACCTCAACCAACACTCCCTTGACTAATTCAATCTCGACTCCCGCGTTCGAACCACTGACCCTCACCCCAACTCCCACAGCAGATACACCACCTGAAACCTCAACACTCTTGGGTCGTGGCCATCGTCTCAAAATTCCGAATTCCAATCTAAAAGATTTTGTCCAGCCCGGACGCCCCTCTTCTCACATGCTCGCCGCATCATCACCGTCGCCAGGTACTAAGTATCCACTTTCTCATTATATTAATTATGCAAAGTTTTCCCCTAACCACAAAGCTTTCTTGTCGGCCGTGACTACAAACCACGAGCCCAGTTCCTTTAAAGATGCAGCACAGGTTCCCGAATGGCAGCAAGCAATGCAGGCCGAACTTCATGCACTCGAAAAAAATCACACTTGGACTCTCGAACCCTTGCCCCCCAACAAAAAGGCAATTGGTTCCAAATGGGTCTATAAGATTAAATACAACGCCGATGGCACGATCGAAAGATACAAGGCTCGCTTAGTGGTTATGGATAATCGTCAAGTTGAAGGGGTAGATTACACCGAAACTTTTGCCCCCACAATCAAACTCGTAACCGTTCGTACACTTCTTGCTATTGCCGCAGCCAAAGAATGGAGTCTCCACCAAATGGACGTCCATAACGCTTTCCTCCATGGTGATCTCAACAAAGAAGTATACATGAAAATCCCACCCAGGCTACCCACGCCAAAAGAAGGCATGGTTTGTCGTTTGCGCAAATCCCTCTACGGGCTCCGTCAAGCCCCACGATGTTGGTACGCTAAACTTGCTTCCGCATTAATTAAATATGGTTTTAAGCAATGCCCATGCGATCATTCTCTTTTTTCGATGTCCACATCCACCGCGGAAGTTCACGTCCTCGTCTACGTCGACGACCTTGTCATTTGCGGCAACAACAACAAGGTAATCCAAAATTTCAAAGATTATCTAAGTCAATGCTTCCATATGAAAGATCTCGGACTCCTTAAATATTTCCTTGGTCTTGAAATCGCACGAAATAGTTCTGGAATTTTTGTGTCTCAACGGAAGTACGCTCTTGATATACTTACGGAAACAGGACTCCTCGGGGCAAAACCCGCACCCATCCCCATGGAACCCCATCACAATTTGGCTCTCTCAACCGCACCTCTTTTGCACGATGCACAGCCGTATCGGCGACTTGTGGGTCGCTTGGTTTATCTATCTATTACTCGACCGGAACTCATATACTCGGTTCACATTTTAGCCCAATTCATGCATGCCCCCACAAAGGATCATTGGACCGCTGCGCTACAAGTAGTTCGGTATCTTAAAGGTTCCCCGGGTCAAGGAATTTTACTCTGCTCAGACTCTGATCTTCGTTTACAAGCATACTGTGATTCGGACCATGCCGCCTGCCCCGAAAGCCGACGCTCATTATCCGCTTATATTGTCTATCTTGGCTCCTCACCTATTTCGTGGAAAACAAAGAAACAAACAACGGTAGCCCGCTCCTGCACCGAAGCTGAGTATCGCGCTATAGCCCATACGACTTGCGAACTAAAATGGCTCAAAGGTTTAATCAATTTCATTGGCATACCACATGTCGAACCCATCCAACTCCATTGCGACAATCAATCCGCACTTCACATCACCAACAATCCGGTATTTCATGAACGGACCAAACATATTGAAGTTGATTGCCATTTCATTCGGGATGAAATACGAAACGGCACTATCACTACTAAATACGTGCACACCAAATCCCAGCTTGCAGACTTATTTACAAAGGCCCTCGGGCGTATTCCCTTTAGCGAGCTTTTATCCAAGTTGGGCGTTTCAACGATCTTGAGGGGGGGGGGGGGTAATAACAACCAATACCCATATGCAAATCATACCGCCAATCATGGGATTTCCCATGATACACATTCCCTTTATGTAAAATATTATAGCTGTTGGGTTATATTTACCCCAAATAGAATAGATGCACATACTGTATAAATTAGATAGCTATGTACTATTGTAAAAGCACGAATGATTCTTCATAATACAATTCTATCATATATTTCCAATTCTATCATGTATTGTGATTAATATCACTAACACAAACTACTTCTGTATATAAAATCAAACGCAACACAATATTTAAATTAAGATCTCATAAATAATTGCTTACCCGTATCCATAAATACTTGTCAAACAAAAATATGAACATGAAAAACCGCACAATATTATGATATAAGTTAACTAATAAGCAAACAATAACCCATTATAGAAAATTGAGCTCAAATAATTAACGGAATATGTGCAAATTGCAAACCAAAAGACTTGGAGCACCAATTGTAAGAAATATGGGCCTAATACAATAATATATGTGGACAAATTATTAATACAGTTATAATTGTATTTGTATGTTATCTATTAAGTTACGCCCAAATATAAAGTGATCCACTACGGTGTATAAGATACGGGCTTATTATTATACGTCTTAAAAAGTATAGGCCAGACTTTCTACTGGTGTAGATACCCATTAGGTTTTCTAATGCATGATGGGCGCATTAGATTAAGGAGACTATATAAAGTCACCTGGGTTATGGTCCCTGGTAGCACACAATAACCTAATCTCCTCGCCTCCCATCAGTAGAGAGATTTCTATGGTATGTGTGTCTACTAGAAGACCTAATACCGAAGACCGTCCCTTCAGGCGGTTCATCCCAACCTTTCGTCTTGTAATAAGGTACGCTTCCGCATCTAGTATTTACCGAGTAATTTAGTATGAAGTTATTGGCCTTTAGTCGGATTAAATCTAACAAGTGGTATCAGAGTCGCCTCTATATTAAATTATTTGGTTTGATTAGGATAATCATCATGTATATTTCGTATTGGAGTAAGGTTTTTCCATTCTGCGTGAATTTTGGTGCTTCAATTGAAAGTGATTACACTGTCGCTTGTGAGTATTGATTTATGTTCATGCTTTTGATCACGGAGAAATAGATTATACCTGCCAAAGTGCCAATTAAGTAAGCCTTGATTATGATTATGTGCTTAATTATTTATTCTGCCACATGTGAACATATGATAATTGTATGCCAGGAATTTGGGCATTGTGCTTTTCATTTGTGAGTTTCAACTTCATGCAGAAGTGACAACGGGTCGGACTATTACTTTGATGACAACATGATAGAATTGTCATGCATTCATAATCATAATAATGATACTTTGAATCTCACACAACAACAATTAAGAAATTATCCGATTAAGAAATTATTTGGGATCACTAGATCAAAAAAGAGCACATGTTAATCCTTAAAATGGTGTTTTGGTTATTTTATTTTACATAAATAGCTTGCTGATGAACCACCCATCAATTATGTCTTAAACTTTTGTTATGAGGTTTCCTAAGTTTTGGTGGATTTGCAATGCCATTAATGCTTATTTGGCTTAAGAGTGTAATGCGTTAATCGATTCAGTCTCATGTTAAGCCGATAAGGCGTCTATTTAAGTTTAACCTCAGGTAAGCGCTTTGGATGAATTAAGTTTAACTTATATAATAATTGAGTATTGAGATAAAGTCAACATATTTTGAGAGATTATAATATGCATGAAGTTTTAATGTGTATGGTAATATTTTGAGAGACTATTTATCATAAAAGATTTAAGTCACTTGTTATTTAAGGACCGATTTTCAAGTTCATGTATATTGGTGATACGGGTTCGATAGCGGTGACCCTGTTTCTAGGCTCCAAGCAACGACACTCTGGAATGGTCGAAGCCCAAGCTCAATATTTTGTGCCGAGATGCCAGCATGTTTGTTTGGGTTCATGGGTCGGGTTTGCTTGATCAGTTTGCGTAGAAGGTGGGTCGAAGGCATTGAAGACTTCATCAGTTACTGCTTGAATAAAGGATTAAAATCCTACTTTATTTTCAGCTTTAATTAGATTCCTTATTTAGTTTATTTCCTAGTTTAATAGCCTTAATTGGTAGTTAATTGCTAGCCATTTATGCTGTGTAACTCCTTTGTTTTTTTGGCTATTTATAGCCCTTTCTTATTGAAGAGTAAGGCATTCAACGTTAAAAACAAAACCCACTGTGTGTGAAATTTACTTGAGTTGTTGCGTGCAATACTTTTGGCTTCGTAAGATCGCGTTTTCTTGCGTAGTTCCTCGAGTATCGAATCAATAGGTCTTGGTTTGACTCACGTTTATCGAACTATAGATCTAGTTCGTTAATCACATATCTTTGTTACTTTATTCCGCTGCGAAATCGTATCATAAGTGGTACCAGAGCCTCGGCTCTTGATTTCCATTAATCGAGACGGTTTCTTTTTTTTCGTGTCAAAAAAAAATGTCTGGTGAACAATTTGACGACGAGTTCAACGAGAAACTCCAGGATTTGTTACGTAATAGACCTACTGGGAGTCGAACCGGTGGGAAGGCGAAGCAGGACGAATTTAAGGTATTGGAACTACCCGATTTCAACGGTGGTACCAACTCAGAGGAATATTTGGAATGGGAACGCAAAATCGAGCGACTGTTCGATTTCAAAAATCTTAACGATGAGAAGCAATGTCAATACATCATTCTCAAGTTAAGCAAATAAGCCTCACTATGGTACGACGGAGTAAAAATTAAACGTGTCCGCACCGGAAAGGACACAATTTCTTCTTGGGAATCTTTGAAAAGGAAACTGCGTAAACGGTATGTACCAACGTCTCATAAAATTTCAGTTTATCGTAAAATTGCCGAGTTGAGACAAGGAAAAATGAGTGTCACGGAGTACATTAAAGAATTTGAAAACTTAGCCTTAATGGGAGATTTAGATGAGATTGAGGAACAAAAAATGGCGAGATTCTTACGAGGATTAAATTTTAATGTCTCGAGTGTTGTTGATTTATACCCTTATGCGGATTTTGATACGCTTTGTGGGCTCTGTCTGAAACTCGAGTCCCATGGTAAAACCAAATATGGGGGTGGGTCTAGTAGTGAGGAGCGACCCAAAACCTGGTTAAAACCCGAGTCTGCCAACAAAACCAGTCCGTCTGTTTTCTTTAATATTTCAGCACCCAATCCCAGTACCCCTTTAGGTAAGGCGCCTAGTTCGACAAAAGAAACTAGTTTTTCAAAAGTAAGGTGTTTCAAGTGTCAAGGGTTTGGGCACCACCAGGGGACGTGTCCGAATAAGAGAATTGTAACCTTGAGGGAGGCTGTTGATTTTTGAGACGAGTTGATTGAGGAAGAGGAGCGGTTGGGCGAGTTTTTCTCTGTTGAGGATGTCGGGGAAGAGGGGGAAGTAGAGGAGTTTGAAGCGCCAATATATGACACGACGTTATTTCTTCGAACTCTACAGGCTAGTGTCGTGCCCATTGAGTCGGATCAACGGCAACAATTGTTTCACACCAAGTGTCGAGTCGGGGATAAGTGGTGTAGCGTAATTATAGACAGGGGTAGTTGTACTAATGTTGCGTCGAGTGAGATGATTACGAAACTGGGGATGGCTACTACTGCGCATCCAAAACCCTATGCTCTTCATTGGCTCGATAATGGCAGTAGTCTGAAAGTTACCAAGCAAGCTCGGGTGGGACTGACCATGGGTTCCTACGCTGATGAGATCCTTTGTGACGTGATCCCTATGGATGCGTGTCATATTTTGTTGGGTCGGCCTTGGCATTTCGATCGCGATGTAACGCATAGAGGCCGGAGTAACGAATATGAGTTGAGAGACAGGGGGAAAAGAATTATATTAAAGCCGATGTCAGTTTAATCGGTTCGGGCTATGTTAGTTAAGGTGCGGCAGGACCCGAGTCATTCGTTGTTGATTAATGAACGGGAAGTTAGACGAGTGTTGGGCCAAGGGGATTTGGTTTATTTGTTGGTGTCCAGTAGCATTGTTGCCGGCGAACAAGGTTCGGGACATAACACTGTTATCAACGAACTTCTGGAAGAATATAAGGACGTCTTTCCCGTGGATTTGCCGCCAGGACTCCCTCCTATTCGAGGGACCGAACACCAAATTGATCTTATTCCGGGAGCCTCATTACCAAACAAAGCGCCCTATCAATGTAACCCGGTGGAGACTAAGGAATTACAGCGGCAAATTGATGAGCTGGTTGGCCATGGGTAGGTACGGGAAAGCATTAGTCCGTGCGCCGTTCCCGTCTTGTTGGTTCCTAAGAAAGATGGGTCGTGGTGAATGTGTGTGGATAGTCGGGCCGTGAACAATATTACAATCAAATACCGTTTCCCTATTCCTAGGCTCGATGATATGCTCGATGAACTCCATGGGTCAACAGTATTTTCGAAAATTGATTTGCGTAGCGGTTATCATCAAATAAGGATGCGAGAGGGGGATGAGTGGAAGACGACGTTCAAAACAAAACATGGGTTGTATGAGTGGATTGTGATGCCGTTCGGTCTCACTAATGCCCCTTGTACCTTCATGCGACTAATGAACGAGGTCTTGAAACCGTGTTTGGGCAAGTTTGTGGTAGTCTATCTGGATGACATTCTAGTTTACAGTAGAAGCAAAGAGGAGCAAATGGGTCATTTGAGACGGGTTTTTGATATTTTACGAACTCAACAATTATTTGCCAAGGAAGAAAAATGCTCGTTTCTAGTTGATCAAGTGGTATTTTTGGGTTATGTGGTCTCGGGTGAAGGGGTTGCTGTCGACTAGGTAGCACGAAAACGGACACGGACACGGACACGACACGGACACGTGATACGGCACCTCGTGAAATTTAGGACACGGGACACGGCATTTAAATTTAATAAAATATATATTTTATAGTTATAAATATAGTACGATTTTATTTTTATATTGGTATTTGATATTAAATACAAATAATTGAAGGTAAATTTTGACTTTGACTATAATTTATTCTCATTTCCCACCCAACTCATCTTCTAATCAATCTCTTTTAGTCTTTCAACCTCTCATTCCTAATTTATAAGTGTCCGTGTGTCCGTGTGTCCGACACGGTGTCCGACACGGGACGGCTGGTTAAGAGGAGTGTCCGTGCTACCTAGGCTGTCGACCCATCAAAAATCGAGGCAATTAATTCTTGGTCGAGTCCCAAGTCCGTTAGCGAGGTACGTTCTACTGCGGGGAAAAAAAGACCCCCTGTGGAGCACTATCGGAGCAGGGACTGGCTCTCCGCCCACTAAACCCGATGATTGCCCTCTTTCCACGGTCTTGCATCGTTTTATCAGCGGTTCATACATAATTTTAGCACCATTACTAGTCCAATTACAAACTGTTTGAAAAAGAGGGTGTTCGAATGGACCAAGGAGGCCCAAGAAGCGTTCGAACTGGTTAAGAGTCGGCTGTGTACTGCACCCCTATTGGCTTTGCCCGATTTTTCACAACCTTTTGAAGTCGAGTGCGATGCTAGTGGGGTCAAGATTGGGGCGGTATTAACCCAGGGGGTCGACCAGTGGCGTATTTTTCGGAAAAATTGAATGGAGCTCGATTAAATTATTGCACCTATGACAAAGAGTTTTACGCCATTGTTAAAGCTTTGAGTCATTGGAGTCACTATTTGCGCCCGAGTCATTTCATTCTACATTCCGACCACGAGTCATTAAAATATATTAATGGGCAACAAAAGTTAAGCCTCTATACGCTAAATGGGTCGAGTTCTTGCAATCATTCCACTTCTCATCAAAGTATAAAGATGGACGGAGTAACGTCGTGGCCGATGCCTTGTCTCGTTGGGTATCTCTCTTGACAGTATTGGATGTTCGTCTCCTTGGGTTCGGGTCTCTTAAAAATTACTATCCTGATGACGGTGATTTTGGGGTAGCATTTGAGAAAAGCAAGGTTGGAGTATTTGACGATTTCACGGTTTAAGAGGGGTTCCTTTTTAAGGGTAATCGTCTTTGTGTGCCGAAGCATCCGGTTCGGGAACTACTCATACGGGAAGCACATGGTGGCGGGTTAGCGGGTCACTTTGGGATTACCAAGACAGTGGAGATGCTAAAGGAACATTTTTTTTGGCCCAAGATGTTGGGTGATGTCACGAAAATCGTAAGTAAATGCGTTTCCTGTCATATGGCCAAGAGCTCGTTCAAACCGGGTTTGTATACGCCATTGCCGGTTCCACTTAGACCTTGGGGACGTATCCATGGACTTTATTGTTGCTTTGCCCCGGACTCAACGTGGTAAGGATGCTATTATGGTGGTGGTGGATCGATTTTCAAAAATGGCTCACTTTGTTGCTTGCCATAAGACCGATGATGCAGGTAATGTGGCAGACTTGTATTATCGAGAAATTGTTAGGCTCCACGGCATTCCTAAGACTATTGTCTCGGATAGGGATTCTAAGTTCTTAAGTTATTTTTGGAACACCTTATGGAGAAAAGTTGGAACCAAGTTACTCTTTAGTACATCCCATCACCCGCAAACAGATGGTCAAACGGAGGTCACTAACCGAACCTTGGGCGTGTTACTACGAGGGCTGGTCAGTCGAACACAAAAGGACTGGGATGTGAAGTTGTCCCACGCGGAATTCGCTTATAACCGTTCACCAACATATGATACGGGTCATTCACCTTTCGAGGTGGTATATGGGATTAATCCATATATGTCATTGGATTTAATTCCAATGCCCAAGGATGATCTAGTACACAAGGATGCCGAATCTAAGGTGAAGGCAATGGTGAAACTTCACGAGGATGTTCGAAGGCGTATTAAATCCGTCAATGCCGAGTACCAACGCAAGTCCAACAAGAATTGGAAGGCCCGCGTATTCAAGGAAGGTGATTTGGGATGGGTTAACTTGAGGAAGGAGTGATTTTCAGGTAAGCGTAAGAATAAACTTATGCCTCGAGCCGAGGGTTCGTATACGATTACCAAGTGTGTAAATGATAATGCATACCAAGTCGAGCTACCCGGGGAGTATGGCGACCATGCTACTTTTAATGTGGGCGATCTCACACAGTATTTGGATGATGACGGACTTACGGAATTGACGTCAATTCCCTTTCAAGAAGGAGGGGATGATACGGGTTCGATAGCGGTGACCCTGTTTCTAGGCTCCAAGCAACGACACTCTAGAATGGTCGAAGCCCAAGCTCAATATTTTGTGCCGAGATGCCAGCATGTTTGTTTGGGTTCATGGGTCGGGTTTGCTTGATCAGTTTGCGTAGAAGGTGGGTCGAAGGCATTGAAGACTTCATCAGTTACTGCTTGAATAAAGGATTAAAATCCTACTTTGTTTTCAGCTTTAATTAGATTCCTTATTTAGTTTATTTCCTAGTTTAATGGCCTTAATTGGTAGTTAATTGCTGGCCATTTATGCTGTGTAACTCCTTTGTTTTTTTGGCTATTTATAGCCCTTTATTATTGAAGAGTAAGGCATTCAACGTTAAAAACAAAACCCACTGTGTGTGAAATTTACTTGAGTTGTTGCGTGCAATTCTTTTGGCTTCGTAAGATCGCGTTTTCTTGCGTAGTTCCTCGAGTATCGAATCAATAGGTCTTGGTTTGACTCACGTTTATCGAACTATAGGTCTAGTTCGTTAATCACATATCTTTGTTACTTTATTCCGCTGCGAAATCGTATCAATTGGCTATTTGGATTTTATAAGGTGTCTAGTATTTTGAATTATTTAATTGAAACATTAAGTAGCCAAAGTGACATATATTGTATAGATTAAATAATTTAATGTACTAAGACAATTGTGTGTCATTGGATTTCATGCGGGTAGTGGTCGGCCCAAAGGAAGACTATTACTTGGCAGAGATTCAATTACACTTGTGGTAATAAATATGTAACAGTTTTTCAGTTTTTCATGTGAGTGTCAAGTCGGACCAATGGAAGGCTTGATATTTGACATGATTTTTACTGTTAGTATTTGATTACTACGCCAAAAGTACCACTTACAAGTCTAATTCTTGTCCAAAGATGGGGTTAGATGTTGTGCTAGGTATCTTGTGATGATGGGGATGCCAATATTTGAATCTGAAAATTAAGTTAAGGGAGTGACATTTTATTTATCTCATAAGGATTATGCCCATAAAGTTTTTAGGATGAATAAATTCAATTTTTGGTTTAGTGTGTGTAGTTCATGCGAATAATGGTCGGCTCAAAAGAAGTCCATTATTTGGCCGAATTGCATATACACGTTGGGTAATAAATATGTGACGATTATTTGGATCTTCATGTGAATACTAAGTCAGCCCAAAGGAAGGCTTAGTGTTTGACGTGAGTTTATCGTCAATATTTGATTATATTTTTAAGAGTAGTGTCAATGCATAGTTATTATTTTTGTCTAACGACTAAAGAATAATTTTGCAAAGACACTTTAATTGTTTGAGTTTATTCAAATATAAGGATATTGTTTTGTTCATTCAAGTTTGACATTTATGTTTATTATATCTGTCATATTTTGGTTACATTCTCAGTTTGGATGAAACCATTTATTAAATGAATGGTAAGGGAATGTAAACATTTATTTAAGGTCGTGATAATACTCATTGCCTTGAGAATGTGTTATTGCTATTCATAAGGATTAAAGTATCGTGTGGACTCACGTGATTTGTGGAGTAACACATTCAAAATGCATGTTTTGTGATTATCTAAGGTGACATTAAGGAAATATTTATGGGCATTATTTAAGTTAATTCACTTAATTAAGAAGCTGGAAAAGTCAAACTCAAAGAAATAACAAGAAACATAAGGTTAGACTTTTAGTCGTTAGTTTGTTAAGAGTTTTGACACCTAAGGAAATCTAGTACCAGTTACAATGCTTCGCGTGTCGGCAAGGGTACACTTCTCATTTTGGGTTTGTCTAAACTTAATTTTTAATATCCAATCATGCTAAATGAGTGTATCTGATTTTTTCACTCATATCAAAATATTGTTACAAATATAATTAAGATGAGACAAGCCAAGTGATGATAAAAGATGCATCTATGTGGGGCATGTTATCATCTTAGTTTGTGACAGTCAATTAATTTAGTTATCATTAATGACTTATTCCTTTATTTGAGCATGGAAAATATTTGTACCGCCTTAGGTGGAGCTTGATTGTTTTTCGTATGGACAAATTTGGTCCTTTGTCCAATGAGAAATAATTAATTTTGTGTTTTCCAAATTTAAATAGAGGTGAATCCATCATTTTTGATAGCTTTATATAGTTTAGATCTGAATCATTTTAAAGTAAACTTGCATTAAGGTTCAGTGGATATAAAGAATAAGTCATAAGCGACAATTTCTTTTCGGTATGACACGTTAAAATAAAAGTTAAAGTTTTGTGTCAAAATGAAATTGTTGACCCTTTACTTTGGATTTTCATATTTAAGGGAACAAAGACAAATAAAAGGGAGATTAGATATCAAAGAATTTTATGTGTCTTATTATTAACATCTACGGGTAGGTGAACCATTTTATATACTCTAAGTATTAATGGTTTAAATCGTTATGTTAATGTGTAGACAAAACTTAAGCCTGGATATCTAAATCTCATTTGTGAGAAGTTTTAAGTTCTTGATGTTTTCAGTAATATTTGACTGAGACATAGTACTCGGTAAAGGATTAATTATGTCATCTTTGATCATAAGAGTAAATACTATGGCAAAATGACTATTAAGAATAACAACATCAAGGATAATTTAAAGAATTTCTAGAGGAATTCGATCTTTTATTTGATATTATTACACCATATGAGGATTCTTAATATGGATGGTGTAGTATGTATGCAAACAAGATCCTAAGGTTTGGTATGGAGTGTGATCATTCATACTTTTTCCTTGACTCTGGTAGTAAGTTCTTAAGACTGCAGCTATTTTGGATAAAGTTCTAACAATATCATTGTCTATTTATTCATAGTGTAAATGATTTACACAACTAATTAAGGTTGAGGTTTAAAAATCATAAGGTTAATAGCCGTACTTAAAGACAGTCAATGACTATTTTGTTGGAATATACTTAAAGTTGTAAGGGTGAAATGGCTATGATCCCACAATCAAGTAGTTTAAGACGGAAATTTAGGGGTTAATTGAGTATATTGAGTTTGAGTGGGAGAAAAGTTAATTGAAATTGTTTTGAGTCTCCTCATACAGGATCGTAAGATCAATTCGGTAGAACAAACTCAAATATCTCAAGAACCAATTCTTTAAAAGATCCACTTAATAAGGATAAATGCAACTACATTAGTTACATTGTTTTCCTAAAGAAAATATTCATCATATACAGTAATGCTTAAATTCACGTGTTTCAGGTTTTATTTCACGTGTTTAAGTAATGTGTTATTTACTAAGTTTGTATGTGTTTGGATATTGCATACGTTCTACAGTTTGACAGATATTAAGGCAATATAGATTAGGATATTGGATCCACTAAGGGCAGCCAAACGTATTGTTTGTCATTACATTTGGAACAAAACATTACTTATAGGAGATCTATTCAGGTTGAGATCATTCAGTATTTCGACTCCTAGTTGGTTATGAGCATTTGTCAAATAGGCTGCAAATTCAGTACGGTATTGAAAGACCACTTAAGTAATTTTTGACAAATGTGATAGTTATAGTTTCTAATGACATTACAAGTGATGTATTGTTTAAGAAACAATTCAGAGTGAAAAGGTGTCAATTATACATATTGATACAAACTCCATTTTGCGGATCCGCTTATTAAGGAATTACCACCCACGGTCTTTCTTGAGCTCATTGCTCAAATGGGTGTTTCGGTTTTAAGGAAATTCAGTCTAAGTGGGAGTTTGTCATGTTAGACACATTAAAGATTATGGTTATTAAAGTTCTGCAGAAATAAGGTTTTCGGTTTCCAGTTTCACTCTGTATTATTATGGTTGATCTAACTAAGGTGGACCAGTTGGAAATAATCATATAAGGATCACATTCAGATGGTATTTCCATGTTACACTCCCATGCTCGATTCATGTCGTTGGTTATATTAGCATATGTGACCATTGAGGGTCATGCTACGATAAACTGTAACAAAGGCCGCTTTGATCCTATGTTGGTATAATTGATGGAC
>JAIUZE010016538.1:0-11884 GCA_022085475.1 Heliosperma pusillum | reverse complement strand
AGACGACTTAAAAGTCAAGAAAAGTCAAAGACGACTTAAAAGTCAAGAAAAGTCAAAGACGACTTAAAATTCAAGAAAAGTCAAAGACGACTTAAAATTCAAGAAAAGTCAAACTCGACTTAAAAATTCAAGAAAAGTCAAACTCGACTCAAAAGTCAAGAAAAGTCAAACTCGACTCAAAAGTCAAGAAAAGTCAAACTCGCCTTAAGACGGGATTTTCATGGAATCTCACAGAAATTCCAAATACGAACTCGGAAATTCTAAATTCGACTCGAAACATAAAAAGCTAATTTAAAACTTAAATTCGCTGAAAAGATTTCATAAAATATTTCTACTAGAAAAATAGGGTACATTTCCGGGTGTTACAGTTCTGGTCTTTCTTACCATGAATCTCTGGATCATTGCCTTTACATCCCAGGGGTCGGTCATGTGGCGCCTGATACTTACTCAGGTTATGGGTCGCTCCTTAATTCTGATGTTGACGATGATACCGAGGCTACATCGGCCTTTTACGCTGATGAAAATACTTATGTTCCTGATTCTTTGTTTGAGGAAGATGTCATTTTTGAGGAGAAAGTTAGTGGATCTGGTGATTTGTCACCAAGTTCCATGAAGTTCGAGAGATTTTGTGACAATTTCTATGAAAAGCAAAGGAAGAAAGATGAAAATAGAGGTAAATTTATGTTATTCTCTGTTCTTTCGGTATAAATGGAAGATGTCATTATTTTATGTTAATGATAATAACCATTTTTCATGTTGTTTGTTTGCGGAAGTTGTCGCTTATAAGGCAAAAGTTGATGCATGTGCTGATGGGGAGGTTTATCCTATGAAAAGGAGTCGATCTGGTGAATTGTCACCAAGTTCAATGAAGTTCAAGAGATTTTGTGATAATTTCTTAGAAAAGCGAAGGAGAAAAGTTGAAATTAAAGGTCAGTTTCTTTTATTTTATGTTTATTCGGATTAAATTATTATATTCATGTTATTTTATGCTAATGACTGCGTTTTTTTGTTGAAGGTAAGGAATTTGAGGGAATTGTGGGGGGAAGTCCTGCTGAGTTGAGGGAAAAATTAAAGGATTTGGACCATTTCTCAGAGAGACGTAAATAATAAGCAGAGGGAGGTTCATTTCCTTTTACTGTAACTTCTGTTGGTTTGATTTTTTTTTTGTGTTCGATTTTATGTTGTTTGATTTTATCATGTTGTTTGACGTTGTTTGATGTTGTTTATTTTCTGCTGCTGTTGCTGTAAATTTTCTGCTGTTGTTTGACGTAAATAATAAGCAGAGGGAATATAAATTTGATGCTGTAAATTTGTTGCTGCTGTAAATTTTTAATGCTGCTGTTTTACCAATTTTTACCAATTTTTACCAATTTGAGGGAATCACGTTTTACCAATTTTTAATGCTATTTTCTGCTGTTTTCCCCTGTTTTCTGCTGCTGTTTTCTGCTGTTTTCCGCTGTTTTCTGCTGCTGTTATACTAGTGTTTTCTGTTGTTATACTGCTTTTTGTTTTCTGCTGGTATTGTTGTTGTTTTCTGCTGGTATTGTTGCTATTTTCTGCTGTTATACCGCTGTTATACTGCTGTTATACTGCTATTTGTTTTCTGCTGCTGTTATATTTGCTGCTGTCTATCTATTTTTCATATGATGTACCCATTTCTCATCTGCTGTTTCAGTTTGCTGCTGGTATTGTTGCTTGCATAAAATTTGGTGATGACACTTAATCTCAATGAAGGTCGTAAGTTGACTGAGAGTTTATTTGTTGGTGTGATTGAATCTGTCATGTTGTGGTTATTTAAATTGCCCATATTTGCTGCCACCAAGAGGCATAGCATGTTGACGTACTTATATATGGTCACATTGAGGTTCCATGTTATAGGATTCTACCATGTTAAGATACTTACATGTGCTCATATAAAGTTTCCATGTTATGTGATTCTGTCATATTGATGTACCTAAATGTGCTACTGTTATTTGTATGTCATGTTATGTATTCTCTTGAAAAGGCACGTTTATGAGGTCTTGTTACTCAATGAGGTTAATTTGCTTGCTGAGAGTAACTCTATTTGCTGACACTTAACCTCAATGAAGGTCCTAAGTTGACTGAGAGGTAATTTGTTGGTGTGATTAAATCTGTCATGTTGAGGTTATTTAAATTGCCCATATTTGCTGCCACCAAGAGGCATAGCATGTTGACGTACTTATATATGGTCACATTGAGGTTCCATGTTATGGGATTCTACCATGTTGAGATACTTATATGTGCTCATATAAAGTTTCCATGTTATGTGATTCTGTCATGTTGATGTACCTAAATGTGCTGCTGTTATTTGTATGCCATGTTATGTATTCTCTTGAAGAGACACGTTTATGAGGTCTTGTTACTCAATGAGGTTAATTTGCTTGGTGAGAGTAACTATTAAAGAAACATCATAAAATGTCATTCATTGCATACATAGTTCATGTTCAAAAACAAGGAATACAAACTGATGGTTTGATGTTTGAGGTGATAAACTATCATAGTCATATGAAACCTTTTGATAGTTTATCCATCAAACAACAACAAAGGTATTCAAAAGGGAACTTGGATTCCTAGGTCTAACATGAGTTGATCTAATTCTCCTATTAAACCACATGTAATTAAAAACGGAATGCATTCCTTAACCAGTTCTTCATCAACTTCCAAATCTCTAGGTAGTGTCCCTTGTCTACTTTGTGCAGCTTTGGCCAAGTGTGGTAGTGGGTAGTCATTGTGTCCTTTTTTTTCATTATTTCTACCATACATGCTTGCAAGTAGGGTTGAGCAAAAATATACGATACGGTTTTATTATACGTATCCGATACGATATACGGTTTCAATTATACGGATTTCCGTATATCCGATACGAATTTCCGTATATACGATACGGTTTATAAAAAACCGTATCGGATACGTATCGGCAAAATTTGAAACCGGATATACGGTTTCCGATACGGTTTCTATTTTTAATATAATATATAAAAATAAAATCATAAAACCACTAAATGTCGAGTATATCCGTGACTTAATCTTATTACTTTTATACATTTTTAAGTTATTTACTCTTATAATATGTGATACTCTTTTAACTTATTAAGAAAAATCATAAAATCACAAAAAAATAAAAATAAGACATAAAAGTGTACATAATTAAATGAAAAACCGGATACCGGATATACGGTTTTCGGATATACGGAAAAACCGGATATACGGAAAATTCGTATCGGATAAGGATACTCAAAATTGAGATTTTTAAAACCGGATATCCGATACGGTTTTGAAAACCGTATCGGATATACGGTTTTGCTCACCCCTACTTGCAAGCTAAGCCACACATTGTCTAAAGTTTCAACTGTTTCTGCATCATATGCTTCTGTTACATTCTTCACTAGCTCTTCAACTGTTTTGGCTGGAAATTCATCTTGCAACGATTGTATAGACCTAAAAAACCCTAAATCTAAGATATTTAAATCAGGAGAGTTGGGTGGTTGTTGTGTTAACTTGATATTGAACCCAGTTGATGTGGCAGCTTCTATGAATTCTTTATCTCTCTCACTTATATGAGGCTTAGCATTATCTTGTTGAATGGTAATGTCCTTTGATGAAGATTCTGGCCATTTATTTTTAATGGCTGGTATCAAAAGGTTGATCAATGTTTCTTTTGTGACTTTCTTTGTGATGGATTCAATTGGTTTAGTGACTATGGTACCAGCCACTCTATTCTCACTTCTCCTCTTGGCTGGCTCTTGGTAAGTAAATGGTCATATGCCAAGTTTCCCATCAAAAATTACCTCTCCAGTTTCCTTATACGTGGGTCTTGAAACTGCAGCCATAACCATGATTTTGGTGATGTATCGCTTGCTCTTACAACTTCTATAAGGAAGTGCTTCATTCTCACCAATGTAATATTTGCATTTTGGGTTTGTCATGTAAAACCACTTTTCATCTATATGAATAATGTTGTTCATATCCTTGAACATGACACATCTTAACAGCTTATTGAAAACCAACTTACCCATAACAAAATGCAACCTAATGTGTTTGTGGTCTTCACTCAATGCTGGATGTATTGAATTTGTGTGAGATTTAATGAGTCCTTCTTTAACCCATATATGGCAGGTAGAAGGTGAATGTCCAATTGCCTTCCCCAACCTCTTCAACGTTGTTCTCTTTGAAACATCAAGTGCCATTATGGCCTCAACTGGACAAGGTGTCCTTTCTTTCCCCTTCTTTCCTTTAATTTTGCTTCTTACATTGATAGGCAACACATTTTGCCTCTGTTTTTTTGCTGCTGTCCAAATGGTATAAATACATTTTCTTGTGACCTTGAATATGAGAGCTACCTCATTCATCTTTCCGTGTTCTGGTTTGCCATTTTTGCAGCTCTCAAACAGCATGCACACAACCCTATGCCGCTGATCGTCAGTCAAGTTCGGTTTTTTCATTGTGTAATTTGTGGTTTTGTGTAAGATGAAAGAATAGGAGAAAAGGCTCTGTAATTTATGCTGTGTAATTTTTTTAGGCAAGTGTAATTTTTAATGGCTGTGTAATTTTAGGGTGTGTAACTTATTTATGCTACTCATTTCATGTTGTTGAATTGATGTTATGTGGTGGGAAATTCAAACTTTTTCATTTTCCCCACCTTTTTTACTGAAAAACGTGTACAAGTACTTTTTATGGTGGGAAGGTTAAACCTTACCCCACCTTTAATCCAATTTATTTGCTAATTATCCTTACCCCACCTCTTCTTGGTTTCTGTGCAAATATTAAATGAGTACATTATATAAGAATGGAGGAAGTATTTCTTTAACTTATTTTTTAATTTTTTATTTCAAAATAAAATAAAAATGGATCTAGGGTAGGATTTGGATCTCGATAGCATGGATCCGTATCCGGATGCATTTCTACACATATGGTTACGATCAGGGACGAAGCCAGAAATTAATTCCTACCCGGGCCGAAATAATTATAATATAAAGAGACACAAGCCTAACTCAAAAAAAAAATCATATAATGTCTACAAGAGGAGTCGAACCCTAGTCTAGGGCCTAAATGCCCAAACCACTAACCAACTGAGATAAATAGTTCATTGAATATTAATTTACAATAAACACTAAAAATTCACCACGGGCCGTGGCCCGGTCTAGCCCAGTAATAGCTACGTCCCTAGTTACGATCCATATTCATATCCACTGGATCCAAAATATATTGCGATCCAGATCCGACTTGTAGGATCTAGATCTTAGGCATGTGGGATCCATTATCATCCCTACCCATAGAAGTTACCCTTAATCCAAGCTATTCCTATGGAATAACAGGAAGAAACTTGACACCAAATCTTCCGAAAAACTAATTCTGAGCTACTTTTTTTATTTTTGATAAGGTAAGGAAACTAGATTGATACTCTAGGATAGGACCAACCTATCTCATCCTTTCGAATGAGGGAGGTAAGTTGAAGCCACCGGCTATCAAACCACCTTGAAAGATTTGGACAAGAATGTCCAATAGAGGCCATAAAGTCCGCAACTTTGTTGGCCTCACGAAAGCACTGATTAAAAATCACTTCCTCGAAGAAATGAAGGTCTACCCTCACATCTTTGATAATACTTGAGATTTCCCACGGAATTTGCCAGTTATTACGAATCGAGTTGATAACACATAAATTATCACCTTCAACAATTAGTTTTGAAATTCCTAAGTATTTTGCTGCTAAAACGCCTTCTTTCAGAACGAGTGCTTCTGCAACAAGTATGTTATTAGATCCGCATTTCTTTGCTCCTAACAAGACAACTTTCCCATTATGATTTCTAATACAATAACCTAAAGCAGCAACATTCCCATCTATTTTGGACCCGTCAAAATTCTGAGCTACTTTGAAGCCATCAAGATAGCCTTAAGAAAATGATTTCGAAGACAAACGGAAGGTACAGCCACAAGCTTAACTCATACCATACCAACAACGTGCAACAGGTTTCCGGCATTTACTTGCATCATGTCATATCCCTTTTCTCAGTTACATGGAAATGTTATTCTTAGTCAACTGAGGTACTCAAATTCTGAATAATGACCGAGTCTTCCATCTTCGAAGAGTAGTTTCAACCGCGAGCTGAAAGAGGTCGCTACACATAGACTAACAACTACCACAAAGATTTGTCCCTTTTTATAAAAAAAAAAAGGTTTGGCTGCACAAGGTAGAGACTCTTTGTCAACCAAACACTGGAAATTGTCTCCCAACCATTCCGTTCAAATCGCTACATATAAACAAGGTGAACTCTCTATTTGCTAGTCTGGAGACTCTGAGAGAAGATTTTGGAGCTGGATAAAGGCCATGGAAAACTGATAGATCATGAGAAGCACCACAACACCTTCACATTCATGAACAGCATAAAACATTCAAGATCTCGCAACAAAAAACCCTGCCTTGTGATAAAAGGGAGCCAACAAAACATAAAGACCATCTCAATAGGACATTTGTGAGGCAAGGCCTCAATGCCTCATCATGCTACACTTTATTTCAATGCAAGAGAAGAGGACAAGACATTAGCCTATCTTGTATATTTGGGGTAGGATAAGTCGGTCTTCAATTGATCAACTTATCACTAATTTTACTATTTTAATGGTTTGACGTTCCCTGTAGCAATTCTAGCAATAGAGCTCCCATTAAAAATGAAGCAGGGGGTCATAAACTCATAGGTACAGATTGATCCAAGCCAAACTTAAGGAGGTCCATGTATTACATCGAATGTAAACAGGTTACGATGCTATTTCCTACTTATAGGCAAATTCAGATACCTAAATGACAGGTTACGAGGAGGGGTGAGGGAAAAGCACAAAAATATCAGCAGCTACGCATAGTCCCTAGATAAGTCCAGTCATCAATATGACACAATCAGCATGGAGGCTTATGGACTTAGTTAAATTTTAAACACTGGTAGGCGAAGGGTAACACCTTCAGACACACGACCCACAAAATAATAAGAACCACCAAAAGTAATTGAAATTAGCAGCACAAATGACATAATCGTCAACAAACTACCCCAACATTATCAATTTTTTTACAGCAGTACCTAACATCAGCATCACAGAACTGCAAAAGGCATAACCTAGAATCATAACCAAAAGGAAAACAAAACAGCACATATATATCCACAAACAGCTGATCGTTCAATGTCCGCAATTCTGTGCCTCATCTTCAAAT
The DNA here is from genome assembly GCA_022085475.1 of Heliosperma pusillum. Classification (NCBI taxonomy): domain Eukaryota; kingdom Viridiplantae; phylum Streptophyta; class Magnoliopsida; order Caryophyllales; family Caryophyllaceae; genus Heliosperma; species Heliosperma pusillum. The sequence goes on along the minus strand of JAIUZE010016538.1, from coordinate 4,668 downwards.
TGTGATATTCCTACAAAAATTAGATTGCGAAGTCAACTAACTTTTTTTCAGTTCTACAATGATTACTCCAAAGTTTCATAACATTTCCTTAAAGCTTCATTTGGATGGATATTTACAGGGAACGGGAATTAAACAAACTCTCTTGGCCGGTTAGCAAGTTGGTCTATAGAGACATAGAGCAAAATTAAATGAAGGGATCTATTTTCTCGATTAATCTCCTCTCTTACATGCCAAACCATAATTTCCCAACAAATGAAAAATTTGAAAAAGGGAAAGGATACCGCTTCATTTCCCATCTGATGGTATTGATCGTGACACTGAAATGCAGCCATTTTGTAATGGTTTTAAATTAAGCTAAATGTGGTGAATTTCTACCTCCAATGGTATTAAATTTGTGACACTGAAATGCGACAATTTTGCAAAGGTTTTGAATATCAAGCTAAATGCGGCCATTATGAACAGCAAATGTGGTTTAATCAGCAAACATAATCATCATCGATATACCAGACACTCTTAAATACATACACCAATAGCTAATTTCATCATCACAAAATGTCAAAATACATTACCTGGAATCATAGCCAAAAAAACAAAAGAGCGCATATATATTGACAAACAACTGATCATTCAATCCCAGCAACTCTGCGCCTCAACTTCGTATTGTGAGACTCCTACAAAAATTAGATTGAGAAGTCAAATAAGCAGTACTATAAGCATTAGCCCCAAATATCATAACCATCTGCCAAAAACTTCATTTTGTAGTAGGGATTTAAAGGAAACAAAGTCTATTCTTTGGTTTGCAAGAAGGTCTAGACTGAATTGGACAGGAAGGACATACAACTCTTTTCATCTCCCTAAACCTTCATCTGGATGGAGGGATCGGTTTATTTTCTTTATTTATCTCCTCCTAGAAGTCAAATCAAAATCCTTCCTAAATATGGAAGGAAATAGATGTTCCTCCAACGCTCCTTCCATACATAGTCCCATGGTATTAAATCAAGGTCAGGAGACCAAAATGCGACCAATTTGTAAAGCTCTTGAAAATCACCATGGTCAAATTTGATCGTATTTTTATCCAATATTGATTGCATTCAAATTGTGTTATCACTTCTCTTTTTCCTATTTTTTCGTATCATTAGGTGTGTGATCACCTAGGGACGGTTCTAAGGGATGATTCATGTCAGCGGACCCATTCATTTTGGGATTAAGGCTCTGATGTTGCTGTATTGATTGCATTGAACAAGATTAGGTCACACCAAAAATGTTGGTTAAGATGAAGGTATTGTAAACAATAGGTCCCAAGTTCGAATCCCCTTTCCCAAGATTGTAATGCCCTTGTAACTCATTTGACACCCCAAAAAAACAGATTAGGTCAGACATAAGCGAAAGCGGGATTTAATACTATACCCCCTATCTCAATTTCAGTAATGTGGCTTACAAGGAAATGAAGTGCAATATAATGGGTAAAGTGGGAAAGAAACCTGTTGAAGAAGACGAGCAGACGAAGCCTCGACTAGGGAAGCCAAACCCTTGAGCTTAGCCAACATAGTATCATACAACTCCTCAACACCAACCATATACCCAACCGCATCAGACCCAACCAACCGAGTCAAACTCCCAACATCATATCCAGCAGACACATAACCATCCAAATCCTTCTGATCATTCCCAACCCTCTTCATCTCCCTCAAACTCTTACTCCCATTCCCATCCTCCCGCATGGGGGACCCCACATGCGACACGCACGGCATCCACGGCAACCCTGAAGTGGGACTAAAATGATGGTACTGCCCGCGAAACCCGGGACCGATGTTGACGATTTCGAGGGAAACGGGTTGGAAGGAGATCGATTCGGGTCGGAAGTGGTAGGCCCGGTAGTCGTGGGTGTGGATGAGCGTGTGAGGGGAGGGAGGAGAGGGTGTGGTTAGAAGGAGGAAGATGAAGGAGGAATTGTTGGAGTGGGTGTGGTCGAGGAGAGATGGGCGGAGTGGGGTGCGGGGGCGTGCGGAGAAGTGGCCGATGATGATGCGGCGGGCGGGGGAGGTGGAAGGGGTGTGGGAGAGAGTGGAGCCGGTGATGGTGGCGATGAGGGAGGAGGGGGAAGGTGTGGGAGTGGGAGTGTCGTCGGAGAGGGTGGTGGGGGTGTGGAGAGAGAGGTGGCCGTAGAGGAGGCCGGTGGTGGGGCTGGTTGAGGATGAGGTTAGATGGTGTAAGAGGGAACACAGGGTGGGGCCTGATATTCTTACTGTTTCAATAGGGAGGTCGTTAGGGTTGAGGTTGTTGTCGTCCATGCCGTTTCTGTTGCTACTACTTCTGGTGGTGGGTGGGTTGTTGCCTGTTTGGAGTAAGTAATAACGGATGTTGAGGTTACAGATCTGTAATTTTGTAAACAGGGTCAAACCTTTCCTCTACGAGTTAACAAATTGAAATTAGACAACCCCTTCTTTCATTTCAAACCCATCCTCATTTTGTATTACTAAACACGGTTATTAAGTTATTAGGGCCTTAATTCATTGCTAATATTGCTAATAATAATCAATCGACTACAGTACAATGTAAGGACCTACATTATAGACAAGGATCTCAAGTATTTTAGGGTAGCTATGAGGAACTCGGTTAACTTTCCGTTAAACATTTCGTTATCTTTTTGTTTGTTTTATTTGCATCAGTCAACTATCTGCCTATGCAAAGTTAAAAAACAATTGATTTGTTTTTAACATGCAAACTTTGGTGCAATGTCAAACTAGCACAGACAAAGAATCGTTGGAATTAAGACTTAAACGAGGAGAATTAGAACATGATATAACTATCAACCTATACCCCAGAGTTAAACACATGAAAAAAGAATGATAATTTGAACAGTTGGACTTAGAAAATCAAAGGCAATTTCAAGCTCAAACTAACAGCAACATTAAAGAAATCCAATTCTTTTCGTTCAGCATAGAAAATCAGTTGGACCGGATTAAGATATAATTTATATGAAAACAAAAATAAAAATAAAAAAACAATAATTTCGTTCTTTTCGGTCTTAACTGGTACGAAAAGGATCACCGAAATCTTAAAAAATGGTGAACCGGAGATCGGGCCATAATTTTTAATTCCAGTTCCGCTCCGGTAGATTTCGGTCTATACAGGTCCATTTCTCCAGTCCGAACCGGATTTTACACACCCTTAGCTACATATGGCTTCGTTCTTAAGTAGGCCATTATGTAAGATCTCGACTCTTGATTTCTACAGACGACTAAGAGCTCATACTGGCTGTAATACCCGGATATTTTGGGACCGCAATGGAACCTTAAGATGCATGAGAGGACCCTCGAGTTTTATGAGCCTATTCGGGAGTGAGGTATAATTATAAAGTGGACCGAGTATAAGCTATCCTAAACTATAAATGGAGTTATTATAATGTCCGTTTATAGAAGAGTCATCTTAAAACTGTCATAACTTGAGATCTAGACATGCGAATGATGTGACTCCAATTGGAGGTGATAGCTTGTTCTCTTAAGATTCAAACGGTAGGTCGCATGCCCAAATTAACCAAGAAACGAGTGAGATATAATTGTTTTACGAAAAATGATCAATGCCGAGAACCGCGTTGTTACTCGACCGAGTACTGTTGATCAGACGGGTTTAAGAACCCTCAAAACCCTTTCTGTTATTTCAGTAAATCTTATTCCTTCTCTCTCCGGCCAAATCCTCTCCATTCTCTCTAAACCCCTCATAAACTCATTTATATGAGATTCAAGCTTGGATTAAGAGGTTGTTCACCGTCTCCTTCATCCTTTCATCTTGTAAGTTCAAATCTACCCTTTTCTAGTCTTATGAACCCTAACTTTTGGGGTTTTATTATTGGGTTGTTTATTTAGCAATTAGTACGAGATTAGTGTTGTTTGATTATCGTATGTTGTAAAGGTTAGATTTTTATGCTTACTTGACCTAGGTTATTGTTGATAGAGTATAATTTGGGGAAAATTTATGTAGTTGATATTACTGATGTTGTTTGACCTATAAATTGGGGGCAAAATGTCGTTGTAGGTTACTATTTGAGTGTTGATTGTAACACCCGGAAATGTACCCTATTTTTCTAGTGAAAATATTTTACGGATACCTTTCAGCAAATTTAAGTTTTAATTTAGAATTTTATGTTCCGAGTCGAATTTAGATTTTTCCGAGTTCGTATTTGGAATTTCCGCGAGATTCCATGAGAATCCCGTCTTAAGGCGAGTTTGACTTTTCTTGAATTTTAAGTCGTCTTTGACTTTTCTTGAATTTTAAGTCGTCTTTGACTTTTCTTGAATTTTAAGTCGTCTTTGACTTTTCTTGACTTTTGAACCGTCTTTGACTTTAATTGACTTTTCCACTTAAATATCTCATACTCCTTAACCTATTTTCATTCACACAAACACAATATTACTTCCTCACTAAGAAAACCCAAAGGAAACCTAGCCTCCATTTTCGATCAAGCTCAAAATCGTCACTACTCCTTCGTTACTCGCTCAAATTCACGTAAGTTCGTTTTATTCTTCCCCTCTTACCTTCCTCTATCCGTATTGGTAATAAAATTACCGTCTTTCTCGTTTTTTAAATTATCCGTCTTTCTCAAGGTGAAATATATTTATCTTTTATTACCAAATTGTAGGTGGAGACCACTAGGAAGGCTTAGTAATC
>JAIUZE010016537.1:0-42759 GCA_022085475.1 Heliosperma pusillum | reverse complement strand
CAAAAGCTATCAAGCTGTGAACTCCATATGCTCGTTAAAGATAGTAAGGCCTATCGATGTCATGGTCCAAGATACTCATTTAGAATTAGAATGGTCAAGACGCCATATAATCATAATTCTTTATGGGTACTTAGTCAACACGACATATATCATACAATTAAACAGTCACGGGAAAAACTTCCTTTCATGTGACTAATTGCATATAAATCACATTCAAATATCATATCGCCTCATATATACTAAGGCTCATTCATTCATTCATTAAATAAAACCTCACCTGAAGACAAATCCCCGACCCGAGTCCCGCGACGGGTCATCAGTCAAAACGGGGCTGACTAGATCTTAGTTGGACCAAACCCGTTTGGTCAAACCGGCTAGAAACAGAGTCTTTACCAATTAGACTTGAACATAAAATCATCATATTCATCTCATGCTATGTTATTCTTCTAATTTCTAACATGTGAATTATTAATTCTTACGAAACCCGCTTAACTTAAGGAATATCAAATTAAACTACACTCTCATGCTATAATTTCTAACATGTGAGAAATAATAATATTATGAAAACCGTTTAATTAAATAATTTACTTATTAAAATTTCCCACTTGCTAAATATTACAAAACATAATATAATAATAACAATAAACTCAAAAACCGTCACAAGCCCAAAGGAGGGCTCACGGGTCAACCAGGTCTGGACCGGGCCGAGACTGAACCGGGCCTGTACTGGGCCCACGGGCCTGGTTTGGGCCTGTTTTGGTCAACCATTTCGAAAATCGTTTCTTAATATTTCCCGCATGCTTAACATATTTAAAACCCGTCAAAACAACAACAAAACAATCAAGTATCGACACAAGTCCAAAGGGTCAATTAACGGGCCAACAATGACCGGGCAGCCGGGCCTGGACCGGGCCTGTTTCTCGGCCACCATACACGGCCACCACCAACAACAACCCCAAATTTATTTCTAACATGTTTTAATTAACAACCATCCATTTTAACAACCAATTCAACCATCATTCATACTAAAATTATGATTATGAACAAATCATCCAACATGTCAAAAACACTAAATATGTTAAAAACTCATAAACCTTAATAATAATAACAACCTAGCATGTTACTACTTAAAACCGTAAATAACAAAAATATATGTGACATTAATTCGTCGAGTAACTCGGTAATCGTTACCTTAGCTAGCACAAAACCAAATAGCACCAAAATAAGACCTAAAAACCCGTCTACTAATCTTCTTCTAAAATATACGAGTCCCCAAACTCGTCTTCATAATCTTCTCCTATAAGAAATGACAAAAATAACATTATTAGAATTAAAACTTGATTTCAACAATTAAAGTGTTGAAAACGATTTTGTCGGAATTGAAAATGAAACGTACACGGAGATGAAGAGCGGAGAGGAGACTCTAGAAATATGATTTAGAACGGAGTAGGCCAAGTAACGAAGGTTTTGTGACGATTTTGCTCAAGAACGATCAAGAACACCAAGAACAATTTGTGATTATATTAAAGATGGTATTAAGTAGATATTAAGTTGATTTAATGTAAAATGAAAAGATAATTAGTGAGTAAGAGGGGAGGGTTGGACCGTGTAATATAGGGGATTAATGGGAGTCGGGTTTTGAACTTGTTGTTACGGGATTGACTCGGGTTTTATAAATATATTATGGTAAATATCTAGGTATTATTAGATATTATGTTTGTTTAATCAAATATCTAGATATTATTAGATATTATGTTAGTTTAATGAAAATATCTAATCCTAAGGGACAAGAGGAAGAGGCGTGTGGAGGAGGAAGAAGTCGGGTCCGGGTTTAAGCGATTTGTTGCAGAATTTAAGTTGACAGATCGATAAAGTTACAAATATCTTAGATATTTGTATTAGTTTAATCAAAAGTAATCAAAAACCCTAAAATGAGGGGAAAAGGTGCCTTGGGGCGTGTGGCACATGTAGGAGTCGGGTTTTGGGTTTGTTTCGGGACTTAAGTTGACTCGGGAATAGTTAAATGAAGTTCGGGTTTAAACCGTATAACCTACTCTTTAATTCCAAATAAATTCAAAATAATTATATTAAATTATCATAAATTCAATAAATCGTAATAAATTAAAATAAATTAAATTTATTACTTTTCAAATATAATTTCGGTCTTTCAAATTACGGGGTGTTACAATCACCCCTCCTTTTAAAAAGTTTCGTCCTCGAAACTTGAGAGTAGAAAACAAAAGTATCAAAGATAAGAATCGGTTTACAAAATTAATACGAAAACTTTTATAAGGGAAAAATATTTATGAAACGAAGTTTATCTAGAAAACGGTTTAAAGAAGAATTTTCATAAGTGAAAACGGTTTATCTAGAAAACTTACGGATCTCAAGAATGCTCGTCGTGAACGAGAACTTTAATTATCCAAACAAATCATTGTCGAAATAGTGAAATCGAAGATTAAAACAAGTGTTAGTAAGTGCAAGACTAGTCACCAGACGTCTCCAATAACAGATCTAAACACCCAACCAAACACGAAATCCAAATATAAAAGCGAAAGAATCTATTTTCTCCAAAAAGAGGGTACTAAGTCCATCTTTAAACTATTTTAAAAGTTAAATTAGGATTACGACATGGAGATTTGAAAGTTTTCTCAAGGATAGAAACACAACAAGAAGACATTACACGAACGTAGAGCGACTCGAACATCAAAATCACAAATCGTGATAATAGGAGGTACGCCCAAACGATTAAAAAGGACTAAAAAGGGAAAGGATTGAAAGGTAGCGGATTGACTAAGGATCAATTTGAGGGAAGAGAGAGGAATGAACCACAATACTATCTTCCATCTATGAAAATTCAAATGTCGATCGTAACAACACTAACTGCACCAGAATCTAGTCCTCAAGAGAGTGCAATATATCCTCAACATTTTCAATCATCAGATTCCTACCAAAATATTTCATAAGCATGACACATCGAGTAACAACTCCCAATTATTCAAATTCAATTAGAATCTTCTAAGGTTCATCGGTACGGTAAACTCCATAACTAACAACCCATGAAAGATTAATTACAAACTCTAATCTTCTTAGCTCCATCAAAACTCTTATTTGAAACCACCATCAAAATATTTATAATTAGGGAAACAAGACTGCTAAACAACCACAAGGTAAAAGAGACTTACTATGAAATCCTTTAATCCAATTTATTCCAAAATTCATTACCCTAAATTATTAACAATGAACCTTCTCATCCTCAAAAGTTGAATCACAATACCTCAAAGAGATTAGTCACACAAATCTCATTTCACTTAACTTTTGCCAAACATCGGGCAATGCGACCGTAAATCAATTTATTTATTTCCTCCAAACTCTCAATACAACGGTTTTCGCTTATGACGATATTCCTCAAGTTGTGTCATCCAATCCTAATTCCACAAAGTATTTATTCCCGTTAGGGTCCACATTTAACGACAATAAATTCCCAAGTAACATTTAAAAAAAAATCACTCAACTTCCTAACCACAACTACAACTATCATTAAGCTTATTTCGATCCTCAAAAAGATATTGCTACTTCAAGTTTTCATAATCTCAAACCACTAGGAGAGTTTCATCCTAAGCTTATTCTCAATTTTTTATAATCATTTAAACACGAAACTAGCTCAATAGGACGGTTAGGTATCATATTCGAAACTCCTTCTAAACACATCTACTAACCCTTACGATAGCTAAAAGAAAACCACCTATCAAGAGAGTAGGGATATAAGAACATGATACAAGGAACCTTAGGAAGCATGATTAAAGACTACGATAAGAAGAAATTAAAAGACGAAGGCGAGAAAAGAAAACGAGGTTGATTTAAGGAAGTGAAACTACCAGACACTCTCTCCGGGGGGGGGGGGGGACATCGACTTCGGCTCGACGGAGTACATAGCTGGATCCTTTAGCTTTGGCACCGGTTGCGGAAGTCAATCTCTTCTTTAATTCCAAGAAGGCATTTTCACATTCATCGGTCCAGATATACTTTGCTTCCTTCTTTAGCAATTGAGTCATCGGTCTTGCTAACTTAGAGAAATGTTTCACAAACCGACGGTAATAACCCGCTAAACCAAGGAAACTCCGAATCTCGGACACATTTTTTGGACTCTTCCATTCCACCACGGCCTCAATCTTAGCTGGATCGACCATAACATCGTCTTTTGAAATGACATGACCAAGGAAAGATACCTCGGGCAACCAAAATTCACATTTAGAGAGCTTAGCGTACCATTTTTGGCGTCGAAGAACACCCAAAATGGTTCGGAGGTGATCAGCATGTACTTCCTTAGATTTAGAAAAGATCAAAATATCATCAATGAATACTACAACACATTTATCGAGGTACTCGCTGAAGGTACGATTCATCTGATCCATGAATATTGCTGGAGCGTTAGTCAAACCGAATGGCATCACTTTAAATTCGAAATGACCATACCTCGAGCTAAAAGCAGTCTTGGGAATATCTGCTTCACAAACGGGAATTTGATGATAACCCGATCTAAGATAAATCTTTGAAAAATTTGAAGCACCACGTAACTGGTCAAAGTGATGGTCAAAGAGATCATCACCACGTAACCGAATGGCACCACTTAAAAGTGAAGAATAGTCAAAGACGACTTAAAAGTCAAGAAAAGTCAAAGACGACTTAAAGGTCAAGAAAAGTCAAAGACGACTTAAAAGTCAAGAAAAGTCAAAGACGACTTAAAAGTCAAGAAAAGTCAAAGACGCCTTAAGACGGGATTCTCATGGAATCTCGCGGAAATTCCAAATACGAACTCGGAAATTCAAAATTCGACTCGGAACATAAAATTCTATATTAAAACTTAAATTTGCTGATTCTGTATAATAAGAGTAAGAGCTTCTAGGATCGCGTTGTCAACTCTCGGAGGCATCTTGCAAAAGAAAACACAGATTAGTACTTATCATTTAGCAAGCACAAAGAGACTACAACATAAATCCTAATCTACCCATCCTACCATTCTATCTCACAAGTTTATTATTTTATTAAGGTCAAGTTATTTATACTAGGGTACACAAACGTGCGTCGGGAGCGAAAATGCTCTGATACCAACTGTGACACCCTCAAATTTGCGGAAAGATAAACAAGTAATTTAAATAAATAAAAGATGAGAATACGTTTCTAATAGGTTCACTTTAGTGAAAATCGGTAAATTTTAAAACCGGAACCTACCATTAAATATATTCATCATAACAAAGGTGTCTTAAAGAAAAAGGTTCATAACAAAAAGGAAATAATATTATACATAAGAAGTGTCTAAAACGGGAGACATATCTCCCGTATAAATACGGAAATAAAAGAGTGTATAATAATATACAATCCTAAGAACCGAATATAGGTCCAAGGTAATACTTCACTCGCTAGCTCGTCAATGTACCCAAGTATGCATCACAAACCTGCCACCGCATTAAATATAAACACGGAAGCCACAGTCAGTGGGGAGTAACTCCGAGTTCTCCCAGCCACGAAATGTCGAGTTTAATAAAACATGAATAACATAAAAGAGATGTATATGGAAAATACAAAACCTTAACATATACGATATGCTTTTCATGTTATGAAACAAATAACTAACATATAACCTATCATATGAAGGCTAAGCTACTCATGCAAACTATCATGTGAATCGGTTAACAACCTATACCACGAGGTAGGGAAGCTGGTATTCTAGCTCAGAGGTTACATTTAAAACATGGCCATGATACACTTAACCCTAATCATACAAGATATCATGTGAATCAGTTAACAACCGGTAATCCAAACTCTATCAACCTTAGCCGGCTTGCATCTCACCTTCTAAGATTCATAGAATCATCAAACATGAAAGACCAATACGTCTAGAAATAGGCATAAGTTCTTAGTCCAGTCAATAGTCGACTTCTGTAACTCGAGGCTATACCACAAGGTAGGAAAACATCCTAGTCCTAGACTGATCAGACCTAGAGACAACAGCTAACCCATTCCCTGTCTCATGACCAAAAGTACATGAGAATCTCTACTAGGCGACCCCCTAAGCAGAGGTGGCTAGTACTTAAGCTGGCTCCATTCCCAAAGTGGAAGCAATTAGGCAGCCATGCCCCCGGCTTGGTATCAAAAGGCCCAAGTCAGTGACACAAAAGCTATCACGCTGTGAACTCCATATGCTCGTTAAAGATAGTAAGGCCTATCGATGTCATGGTCCAAGATACTCATTTAGAATTAGAATGGTCAAGACGCCATATACTCATAATTCTCTATGGGTACTTAGTCAACACGACACCAACCATATAATCAAACAGTCACGGGAAAAACTTCCGATCATGTGACTAATTGCATTAATCACATCAAATATACAATCACCTCATATCTACTAAGGCTAATTCATTCATTCCTTAAATTAAAACTTACCTGAAGCAAAATCCCCGACCGAGTCCCGCGAAGGGTCATCAGTCAAAACGGGGCTGAATGATCATAGTTTGACCAAACCCGTTTTGGTCAAACCGGGCTAGAAACGAGTCTTAGCCATTTAGGCTTGAACTAAGAACATCATAATAATTTCCTGCTATTTATTATAATTCCTAAATGTGACATTATTAATTCTTACGAAACCCGCTTGACTTAAGGAATATCAAATTAAACTACAATCTCATGCTATAATTTCTAACATGTGAGAAATAATAATATTATGAAAACCGTTTAATTAAATAATTTACTTATTAAAATTTCCCCCTTGCTAAATATTACAAAACATGATATAATAATAACACTAAACTCAAAAACCGTCACAAGCCCAAAGGAGGCTCACGGGTCAGCCAAGACCGGACCGGGCCGAGACTGAACCGGGTCTGAACCGGGCCCACGGGCTGGTTTGGGCATGTTTTGGTCAACATTTCTAAAATCGTTTCTTAATATTTCCCGCATGCTTAACATATTTAAAACCCGTCAAAACAACATCAAAACAATCAAGTATCGACACAAGCCCAAAGGCCAAATCACGGACCAACCCAGACCGGGTCTGAACCGGCCTGGACCGGGCTGAACCGGGCCTGAACCGACCGGTTTTCAGCCACCACACACGGCCACCACCATAGAACAACCCCAATTTATTTCTAACATGTTTTAATTAACAACCATCCATTTTAACAACCAATTCAACCATCATTCATACAAAAATCATGATTATGAACAAATCATCCAACATGTCAAAAACACTAAATATGTTAAAAATTCATACAACATAATAATAATAACAACCTAACATGTTACTACTTAAAAACCGTAAATAACACAAACAAAACAATAACAAAAATATGTAACATTAATTCGTCGAGTAACTCGAATATCGTTACCTTAGCTACCACAAAACCAAGTAGCACCAAAATAAGAACTAAAAACCCGTCTACTAATCTTCTTCTAAAATATACGAGTCACCAAACTCGTCTTCATAATCTTCTCCTATAAGAAATGACAAAAATAACATTATTAGAATTAAAACTTGATTTCAACAATGAAAGTGTTGAAAACGATTTTGTCGGAATTGAAAATAAAACGTACATGGAGATGAAGAGCGGAGAGGAGACTCTAGAAATATAAGTTAGGACGGATTTGACCAAGTAACGAAGGTTTTGTGACGATTTTGCTCAAGAACGCTCAAGAACGATCAAGAACACGAAGAACGATTATGATTATATTAAAGAAGGTATTAATTAGATATTAAGTTGATTTAATGTAAAATGAAAAGATAAGTTGTGAGTAAGAGGGGAGTTGGGCCGTGTAAATATAGGGAATTACGGGAGTCGGGTTTTGAACTTGTTGTTACGGGATTGACTCGGGTTTTATAAATATATTATGGAAATATTTAGATATTATTAGATATTATTTTAGTTTAATCAAATATCTAGATATTATTTAGATATTATGTTAGTTTAATCAAAAGAAAGGAAAATATCTAATCCTAAGAGGAAGAGGAAGAGGCGTGTGGAGTAGGAGGAAATCGGGTCTGTTTTTAAGCGATTTGTTTTAAATTGACAGATCGATAAAGTTACAAATATCTACAAATATCTTAGATATTTGTATTAGTTTAATCAAAGAAATCAAAAGATCTAAAATGAGTGGAAAGAGGTTGCTTTGGCCGTGGGGTCCACGTAGGAGTCGGTTTCGAGTTTGTTTAGGGACTTAAGTTGACTCGGGAATAGTTAAATGAAGTTCGGGTTTAAACCGAAAAACCTATTCTTTAATTCCTAATAAATTCAAAATAATTATATTAAATTATCATAAATTCAAATAAATCGTAATAAATTAAAATAAATTAAATTTATTATTTTTCAAATATAATTTCTGTCTTTCAAATTACGGGTTGTTACAATTACACTTCTTATATTGGATAATTGATTACTTAATGTTAGAATTGAGATAAAGTAAGTTAGGGTTCATAAAACATGGGGATTTTCGGAATTTGGGCAATATTTTGTTGGATTGTTGGATTATTTTGATTCAAATATTATTGATTGTTACTATTTAAGCTTTAAAACAGTTTTGTATATTTCAATTATACTTATTTAACTGTTACAATATTCGGTATTTGATTAGTTGATGCAAAGTTAAGGTTGAAGCAATTTAGGATTTGCAATATTCTCAAATTTGTTTGAATTAGAGCTTGAAATTAGGGTTCCCCTATTGAAAATGTCAAAAATTTGGGGGTTTCCCTCCAGTTGATTTGTAGGACAGAAATTGACACTAGGAATGAACAATTGGCCTTGTTAGGAACATAGCCATGTACTTGTTTTTCGTTTTCGTCGAATTTTGAACAAATGAGACAGATACTCGCTGACTCGAAAATTGCCTCGAAAGCCCCCTTAGGATAGCTCATTTTGGATGAAACTTAGTGTTCTGGAACCCTTTTGTAATGGGTAAACTTGTTGTAGCATTAGATTTTTAGTTTGCGACGGCTTCTGCATGACGCTTTTCTAGGGCATAACAGCTATTATAGCGAAATGTTGTCGAAGTTTTGACTCAAACCCGTGACTAGACCTTGAATTAGACTTGTCTTGACCCAAACCATACATGTTTAGTCGGGTTTCTGAAATAATGGTCAAAGATGACCGGAAAACGTCTTGAAAGTGACTTGAAACGTCTTGAAATGTGCTTGAAATGTTTGACATTGCTTGAAACCGCTGGGGATTGTTTGAAATTTTTGAAATTGACTTGACACCACCGAGGATTTGCAGGTAATGTTCCTTCTACGTCGGGGAGAGCTCTCATGGACATAGACTCCGAGCCTTCTTCTTCCCGCTTGGGCGAGGATATACCAGCAGATGTGTTACAGGAGACAGGGGGGACTGAGGAGGAGGTTCCAAGGACGATTACTACAGGACGAGGTGGACACCAGTTAGTGGGTGCACCTGAGTGGGTTGAGAAATGGGAAGGTAGACATCTCATTTGGCAGCAGAGAGCCACCTGTCTTACAGGACAACACACAGCATGGTAAGCTTTATGTTTACCGTCTTCCATATCCGATTGCCATTTCTTTTGAAATATAAAATGATTTCAGTGATTTGAATTGCAGGAAGCCGGGACCATGATGGAGGCGTATGAGAAACTGACCGAGGAGGAGAGGGCCCTCATTGCAGGAGGAGCCTTCGGAGAGTTGGTCTGAGCTAGGAGGTCGATCAGGGCGATGAAGATTCAGGCTAACCTTTGCCTGATCCGAGCTTTGTTGAATCGTTACAGGGAAATGACTTCGACCTTCCATATGCCTTTTGGGAGGTCCGAGTTACCTTGGAGGATTACAACATGATTTCGGGTCTGCCGTGTGGAGAGGAGAGCTTGGAGTGGCCGTTGATGGCCATGAGGGTTTACTAGGAGGAGGCAAGGCAGTTGATTGGTTGGAACCTGCTTGCGGGGGCGGTTACTCTACCTGGGTTGATGCCGAGCTCTTACGTTAGAGACTACTTTGCGGGTAGGACTCCGACGAGAGTGAGGATAGGTGGGGAGATGGTAGCTCCTCCATCTATAGCTGAGCGGAGGGCTCGGCTCTAGTTGTGGTGGTTCTTATCTTCGATTTACTTCGGAGACAAGGGGGAGAGGTTGTCGACAAAGCTTCTTCCTTTTCTTTCTGACTTGAGTAGCCTAGGTCGATGGGACTGGGTTACTCCTGGCTTTGTGGTCCTCACTCGTTAGATGAGGGCCATGGTTAGACCAGGGCTAATAGAGAAGGGGACTTATCCTGCTACTGTCGGTCTTGGAGTCTTGCTGGAGGTATGAACCTTCTTTTGTACCTTATTGAAAGATTAATAATATTGACTTGATTGAAAGATCAATATTTGATTTTGACATTGGTACTGTTATTATTTTTTTTTGCAAGCGTGGGTGTACTCCTACTTTTCGGGCTTCGCGCGCAAGAGAACGGAGCCTGGGCCGAGGGCGTACCCAGCTGTGAGGGACTGGGTGGTGTGTCGTAAGAAGAGCCAACATTCTTCTTACGATGTCGTCAGGAGGGGCGTGAATGCCCTGAAGCTGGAGCACGTAAGTACCTCCGACTGCTTCCTTTTATGCCTTTCATTTTGGAGAAAGATCATAAGGAATGATCCTTTGTCTTACCAATTTTTTAGAATAAGTCATAGGACTGAGCCTTTCATTTATTTATTTAGAAATGATCATATGAATGACCCTTTCATTTCTTTGTTTTTAGAACTGATTATATGAATGACCCTTTCATTTCTTTTGTCTTAGAACTGATCATATGAATGACCATTTCATTTCTTTGTCTAAGTGGGTTTCGAGGCCCTGGGTTGACTACCCGGACGCATCATATTTCGCGGCTGAGGTTCTACGTCCTAGGAGCTCGAGTCGGTTGTTGCTGAGGACGCCCATGGGAGCCATGTGGTACTTGGGCGAGCGTTTTACTCGGCAGTGCTCTCCTAATGCTTTCACGGTCCCCATCGATCCTCCAGGGTTGATGTTTAGGGAGCCTTCTGACGCTGAGAGAGAGGTGTACTGGCCAATCGTGGCAAGCATTACTTCCTTCTTCCTTCTTGTTTCTTTGATCGAGTTGATTTGAGAAATTACAAGTTATTTGAATAACGAGCTGTTTGATTTTTGTAGGAGATCGAGGGGGCGGGTGTCGAGCCCCCAGCTTACCCCGAGGTGATCGAGTACACGGACAGTCTCAGAGCTTCGTGAGTTCAGCGCGGCGGTGACCGATGCTGGCCTAAAGGAGTGGCAGCACCTCGTGAGGAGGGTGAGCTTCCAATCCTTGACCATCTTTATTGCATAGGAATGCATTTGTTTTAATTTTTATTTGTACTTTGAATACAGGTGGCACCGTCTCGGCACGGGCCATTGTGGAGGGTGGCCAACCGGTTGCGGGCCACAACCATTGAGGCACCTGTAGGTGGTCGGGACCGACAGGTAGGAAACTATCATTCCCTTTTCATTTATTGTTGCATTTTGTATTTTTGAAATGAAGTGACTGACTGAAATAAGGTATTTCTTTCGCAGAGGGGCCTCGAGCTGGAGCAGGCAGAGTCTCGAGAGGAGGTAGCTCGTCTGTTAAGGGAGCTGGAGGCCCGTGATGTTGAGATTGCTACCCTCGATATTTCTGTGGACATGCTGCCGAAGTTTACATAGAAATTACATAAATTACATGTAGTATATAGCAAATAATCTACTCAAACAATTTACATGTGATATCGGTAGCCTAAACTAGCGCGAAATGAGTGCCTGAAAACGACAAAATGCGGAAAAATGTAAGAAAATGTGAAAGCGTGAAAATATGACCGAAAAATATGATCGGCAATGGGGAGGTTTACCCCCTAAAAAAAGAAATGAAAGGAAATATATAATTTTAGAAAAATGGAAATGAAATGATTTTCCTAAAAAGAAAAGAAAAAGGAAAATGAATAAGTTTACGTGATTGGCGAACATGTCGATTATCGTCTCAAAAACTGAACCCGGCAAGGATTAGAAAATCCAAAGACCTTGGTAACTCGGCATATTAACTAAAACCATATCCTATAGGAATAGAAGATCATAGACAAACATGAATTACGAAAGTGCAAGAGCTGGAAATCCCGAGAAAGAGCTTAAGGAAGAGACGCAACAAGAGATGCGACTCTTTGAAAGGGCGCAGCTGTTGCTGTGTCGTTTCCTGGGCTGATCAGGCCCCGAATGAAATTAGGAAAAGACGAATAGTATATATAGCGAGCTCGGTTGAAGGTTTTAGCCACACAAATCTTCCTTCAATAATCCGTCCCTCACATAAAAATTCTCTAATCTCAAAATTCTTTCAATGTTATAGATGCTTTTAAAAACCGTCTCAAAGAATGGGCAAATGAGATCACCCATGTCGAGAAACATGACATGGGTGCCTACAATTTAGGCACAATTTTGAGCCTAAAACTGGTGAAGGTAGTAAAGCCTTTCCTTGATGCTTGCCTTGAGTACTGGGACTCAAAATTACATGTATTTGCCTTTCCTTGAGGCGATATTAGTCCCTTCCCTGAAGAAATAGATGCCATTGGAGGATGAGACCAAGAAGATGCTCCAGTTATACCCCTTAACTCCCAAGGGTATAAAAATAAATTCAGGAATCTCCTAGGATTACCAAAGCTGAGGTAGACCAGTACGTTACCTAAAAGGGTGTCCGTATACATGATTTTGTTGATCGATTCATAAACAGGGATGACCCTTTGTATATCACATGTTGCAAGACATAGGGCCTTTGGGTTTTGCCTACTCCATGGTTACGTCTTTCAAAGCCATATCGACAAGGAGATGAGAGGGGATCCTCTTTTCTTGAGCTTAGTAGAACAAATGGATTTCGCAAGAGCCCAGCATTCCTTTGTTTAGGGGAGATCATTCTTGGCCTTGATAATAGGAAGGCTAACCGCGAGCTTCCATACCTGGGGAGTCCTATCATCTTGCAAGTAAGAGTCCTTTTTTCCTTTTTCCTTTTTTTTTTGGTTTCTTTTTGGTTTTTTTTCACTTGACTTCTTTTTGGTTTTTTTTTTTTGTTTTTTTTTTACTTCCCCTTCTGCTGTGGGTATGGTTGATGGAACGCTTGCGATTGATCGAGCCCCCAGTAAATGTACAAGGATACCGTGCTCGGTCAATTACCATGAGGACTCGGCTCTACATTGATCGAGCCCCTTGATTCGATGGACTGTGCCATGGTGGCGTCTTAGAGTAGTAACTGGGTCATCATCCTTGGACCCAACTCGGTCACTTCGCATTCCTGGCTTGGAATTCATGGTATGTATATTACCGGAGAGACTGGTGAGGCAAGTGGGCCTTAAGCAAAGGATCCCGAGCTTGACACTGTTCCTCAGACTGCCTTGGCTCATACTGCAAATTCATGTAGAGAATGGGCCACTAGATGGCTGCAAAGGAATATGTGGTTCACACCCCTACCTATTGGCTTCCTATGGGTATCTGACTCATACTTGCGATGGAGGAAGGCTAGTACTCCTGAAGAGCGCGACAAATTGAGGAAACGTGAGCTTGTCGATTGTAAGATCTATAATACTAGTAAAGATAAGTCAAAATATTTGACTGAAGAGGAAGAAGAAGGCGAATTCCTAGTTGTGCATACAGCGAAAAGATCGAGGACCATTGGTGATTAGATCTGAGGTAACGCAGGAGCGCCCGACTCGTGGTCGAGATAGAGATAGAAATAATTACAAAGGCAAGGAAAAAAAATGGAAGAATAGCCTAAGTAATATTTTATTATTTCGTTATTATTATTAGTACTCTAGCTGAATTGTAATAAATGGTGGAATTTTTAGAATCCTAGCCTCGCATTTATTTCAGCGTTTATTTATGTATGTGAGATGTTATTACTATTTTTGGATAATGAATAAATATTAAGTTAGTTAAGAATCTGATGAGTTTTTCTTTCTTTATTATTCTTATCGAATTTCAAATGCAAATGCAATTGTCATTCTATTCACATTTTAAAATAATAACGGGTTGAATCCTGTGAAGGATTGCCTACGTATTCATTTAGAAACAATGAAACCAAACCCTGCGTGTAGTTCAAAAAAATGTAAAAGAATAATTGTTCGAAGTTAGAGCTTCTAATGAACTTAGAAAAAAAGCGCCATGTGCCTTGCTTACTCCCAGAAGAAGTACAACTCAATTTAGTTGATGACATTAGGATCATCCTAATCTCAAAGTGCAAGAGCATAGCGACATTAAATTCAACTGGCCAGGGGCCGGTTTTATTTCGTGCCGCATGAGCGGCACGTGGGGCTGCACGAGGTGCGTTTTCCTAGTGCATGCTAAGGGTAGTACCGTCGCAACTGGTCTAGGTTGGTAAGGTTAGCAAATTCATTCCCATCTAGGTCTGTGATTCTAACCGCACCCCCTGAGAGTATGGATTTGACTAAGAATGGTCCAACCCAGTTAGGTTTGAACTTTCCTCGTGGATCGACAGGTAAGAGAGCTCTTACTGATTTGAGCACTAAATCCTCTTCTTTGATGTTTCTTGATTTAACTTGTTTGTTAAATTCTCATTTGATACGTTCCTGGTATGTCTGTACATTGTGTAATGCACGTAGTCTACGTTCCTCCAAAAGGACGAGTTCATCATATTTATCCATCTTCCAATCAGCTTATGGGATTTGACTTTCTAAGAGAATACGCAGAGATGAAATTTCCAGCTCTACTTGTTGTACAGCTTCCATTCCATAGGTTAGATAGAAAGGAGTGGCCCCAGTGGGCGTCCTAAGTGAAGTACCGATAGCCCGAGAATGCAAAGGGTATTTTGCTTGGCCAATCGCGGTAATTGTCAATCATTTTCTTGAGGATTGTGACGAAATTCTTATTAGCTGCCTCTACCGCGCCATTTGTCTGAGGTGTTTAAGGCGAGGAATGATGATGTTTGATATTTTTCTTGGCTAGCAACTGCTCAGTCTCTACCTGGAAGTGTGATCCATTATCACTGATGATTTCATGTGGGCAACCATATCGACAGATGATATTGGTTTGTATGAACTTTGCCACATTTTTAGCGGTAAGACTAGTATAGGATGCTGCTTCGACCCATTTGGTGAAATAGTCGATAGCTACCAGGATGAAACAGTGACCTCCTGTTCCAGCTGGAGTGATCTTTTTAATGATGTCGATTCCCCAAGCAGAAAATGGCCAATGAGAGGTCATGGTGTAGAGCAATGTAGGAGAAATATGCTGAACATTCTTCTGGAAATTATGGCAGTGTCTGAGGTATTTAATACAGTCTGACTCCATTGTCGTCCAGTAATATCCTAGACGTGTGATTTTCTTTGCCATCATGGGTCCAATCATGTGAGGACCACATTCTCCATCGTGAACTTCTTCCATTACTTTTTGTGCCTTTAAACGATCAAGGCAACGCAAGATGACACCAAGAGGTGTTCTTTTGTACAATTCTCCTTGCATAAGGAGGTACTGAGAGCTAGTAAGCGTATGGCGCGTTGTCCTCTCTTATTTATCTCTGGTGGGTATGTACCGTTGAGTTTGAAGTTTAGAATGGCTTAGTCCCAAGGTTCCTCTGGATTCTCTTCTTCATCTGTAAGTTGGTACACATAGGATGGTTCTGACGTCGTTCGATGCATAAAGGCATTTTAATCATGTTGTTTGGCATGTTGATCAAGGTTGCAAATTTTGAAAGAGCGTCTGCGAACTGATTCTCTTCACGATGTAGATGTAGATATGTGACTTGATCAAAGAACTAGGCAACTTGATCTATTCTAGATTGATATAGTGCTAGACTTTCACTTCGAATTTTACATGATCCCGTAACCTGGTTAATTATCGGGGAGGAGTCTCCATGAACCCGAAGATTTTTAATGCCTAAACCGACTACTGCTTGCAGCCCAATGAGGCAAGCTTCGTATTCTGTCGCGTTATTTGTCACCTCGAAGTAGAATTTGACAGATAGTGGTGTATGCTTGCCTTCGAGAGAAATGAGAAATACTCCCACTTCGAATCCTCGTAAATTTGATGCACCATCAAATGAAAGGTCCCAGGAGTCTATACAAGTTTGCAATACATCCTTGTCTAGAATTAACCACATGTCTATTGCTTGGTTGTTGTTGATAGGATTGTCTGTGAAAAACTCAACAATGGCACGTCCTTTTATGAATTTCAGAGGTACATATTTGAGATCAAACTCCGAGAGCATTAAGGTCCATCTTGCTAGACGTCCGTTGAGAATGGGTTTCTCGAAGAGGTATTTGATGGGTTCTATTTTGGAGTACACCTTGACCGAGTAGCTAAGCATGTAATGACGTAGCTTCTTTATTGCCCACACAAGAGCGAGGCATGTCTTTTCGAGAGGTGTGTATTTGCACTCATATTCCAATAACTTATTACTAAGGTAGTATATGGCTCTTTCTTCTTTCCCAACAGTTTGTGCGAGCATAGCCCTCATGCCTGTTTCTGTGACTGTGAGATATAAACCAAGAGGTTGATCTCGTTGGGGAGGCATCAACACTGATGGTTTGGCTAATATCTCTTTAATCATGTCGAATGTCATTTGGCAATCATCATCCCACATGGTCTGGTCTGTTTTCTTTAGCTTTTTGAAAATAGGTTCACAAGACATAGTGAGTTTTGATATGAATCGACTCACGTACTGTACCTTGCCCAAGAAACCTCTAACTTCCTTCTCTGTTTTGGGTTGTGGCATTTTGATTAAGGCTTGGATCTTGGATGGATCAATTTCTATTCCTCTCTAACTAAAGACATGTCCTAGGAGTTTGCGTGAAGTTACTCCTAATGCACATTTCTGAGGGTTGAGTCTCATGTAGTATTTGCGCAATCTGAGGAAGAACTTGCGAAGATTGTCGATATGTCCCTTCTTGTCTTTGGATTTGACAATCATATCATCTACATACACCTCTACCTCTTTATGCATAATTTCGTGTAATAATGTGGTCACGGTACGTTGATATGTGGCTCTAGCATTAATTAGCGCAAAGGCATAACTGTGTAGCATTATGTGCCCTATGGAGTGACGAAAGCTGTTTTATGCATGTCTTCTTTGGCCAGTTTGATCTGATTATACCAGGCATACCCATCCATGAAGGATAACAATGCGTGATATGTCGATATGTGGTAGAGGGAAGTCATCTTTGGGACTTGCTTTGTTTAAGTCTCTGAAATCAACACAAACCCAGATTCGCCCATCCTTCTTGGGTACGGGGACTACGTTAGCCACCCAGTAAGAATACTCGAAAAGGTTAATGAATCCAGCTGTGAATTGTTTAACGACCTCTTCCTTGATCTTAAGAGCCCACTCAGTTCTCATCTGACGGAGCTTCTGTTTTACAGGTGTGAAACCTGCCTTGATCGAAATTCGGTGTTTTGAAATATCCCTGTCGATCCCTGACATGTCTTTGTAAGACCAAGCGAAAAGGTCTTTGAACTCGTGTAGGAGGTCTACAAAACTGGCCCTCTCAGTCGGATTTAGGGTCGTCCCTATCCTAAGTTCTCGGGGTTCTAGCTCGGTCCCTACGTTGATGGGTTCAGTGTTTTCTATAACTTGTGCCTCTTCCCCCTCTTGTAATACTTCTTTGATTATATTGGGAGGTAATTCGATCGAGTCTGGGTCAAGATTATCCTGATTGTCATCATAAACTTAATTGCATTTAGAAAAACACAAGGAGTAAGCAGAATTTGATTTATTCATATTAAATTTAGAAAATAGCTGAAACAAAGAAGCCATATGTTCAGTCGTCAGTGGCGGTAAAAGAACAGCTGTTGGGACATTCCCCAAACTGCTATTATTATTAGATGTTAAGCTAGGAGAAACAAAGGGATGGGGGGTGACAACAGGAGGAGACTCTCTAGAAACTTCCTTAGACCACTACAAGAATGTATGTCATTAGCGACCGAAAAAAGTAGTCGGTAACACGAAAAATCGGTCGGTAAACTAATTTACCGACCGAATTTACAAAAATAACGACCAAATTTTTCGGTTGGTAATAATGGTCGATAATTGTAAATTACCGACCAATTTTGTGGTCGCTAAAATTAGCGACTGATTAGTTTGGTCGGTAGTGTTTTTCTTTGGTCGGTAATTACCTACCAAAAATCGGTCGGTAAATAAAAAAATTTGGTCGGTAAATAGAAATATTCGGTCGGTAATTTTTTTTCCTTGGTCGGTAAAATGTTAAAATGAGTCGGTATTTTTGTTGTTTGGTCGGTAGTTGTGTGCTTGGGCAGCTTATTTTGAGCCTAATATACAATAAATTGTTGGTTTTCACCATATGCGCTTATTATCTTAACTTAAATATAAAATCTGGTAGAAGCAATACATTATTTTCAAAACTTAAGATACACCATGAGAATATGAGATCCAAACATTAATTGTATGAATTCAAAACCATTAATTGTATAAATTCTTGATCCAAATAATACCATACATCCAAACACAGGTTTATCAAGTGCATACACATCTAATACCAAGTTCTACTTGAAATCCTACTCCTACTCTAACAAGACACCACCGTCGTCAAAACAAGTTATCCTCGTAGTACGTCTTTTCCTTGTTCGTTGCACTCACGTTGCATTTCTTCATAATCGACCTGAAATAGACATATCAAAGTTTAATATACTAATTACTCTTACATGTCATTCATGTAGTAATTATAGTGAGATGCTTCAATAAATTGTAATAAGGGTTGTGATGTGGGAGCATAAGGCTTGTAAAGAGAGGCAAACAAGGCAGAGGTTAGATAGAAGAGGGAGAAGCAGAACAAACTAATCCAATTGGGTTTCAACACTTATTAAATAAAACACAAAGCTTCTAGGATTGAAAACACTAGAACCTTTGCTGCATACATTCTTAAATTTAGTAGCGCAGATGAGGTTTTATTTTAACGTCCTAATTTTTTAGAAGCCATATAATATAGGTCAATTGAGTAAATGATTCCTGAGATCATGCTTGCATTTACGTTTGCACGTTTTACCCCTATCGACATATAGTATGAAGTTTATCTCTATATTATTTCTCCACGTATTATTATGATTATCTATATCATGGCATAGTTATTGTATGCTAAAGTCAAAGCTTTAAAGTACCAACCAAAACAAGTAAATGGAGTACATGTAATTGCACATTTAAATCTATAATGTAAACTAAAAAGTAGACACACCTAGTTGGTTCTGGCAGTCACTCTAGTCACTCCAGTAATTTAGCTATAAACATTCAGAAGAAAAAAATGAAGTCAAGTCAAGTTTGACTAAAGAATTGAGGCACGGCTAGCTTTCAACAAATCCAGTAGTTCATTATTAACTTTTAAAAAATTCATCTCATCTTTCATACTCTACCGTGCTACTTTCAAAAGAAACAAACTTATGTGCCAATCCAATAATTTAGTCAGATGTGGAAATAAAGGCACCTGCAAAGGAGGCTTGTCTGTCTTGACGGTTCTACATGAAAGAATGTCACAACCTCCAAATGAAGCTCAATTAGCATAAATAGTAAATGTCGTTCTGGTATAATTAAGTCCTAACAAAAAAATGATTTAAAGCAATATAAATAACAAAATAGAATATATGAACAAGGCAACTTATGTTTGTTAAGCTTCGAGTTACCAAAAACTAGTTCGGAATTATAAATAAGCCACATATGGACATACTTACAAGGTAGAATTTTTCACCCAAGTAGATTTGATAAACTATGTAGCCTATTCCCCTTCTCTTTGTTATACTCTTCTTCTTAGCTTCTTAGCCAGAAAAAAAATAAGAATGAAATGTGAGAAACTGAAATCATAGCATCAATAACCCATTAACTAGAAACCAATTCTAACGAATTTTTGTAAATGTCACTTGTTGATCCTCTTTATCTTCTCTTCCCTTGCCCCCTACAATATTGTCCATCTAGATTATCGGTTAAAATAACAAATATAATGGTCACGCCGTCACGGTTCCAAGATTGGATAAATAGATTTCCATATCCATTCTCTCAACATCCAAAGCATAGTTTTTATTGTGATGCAATTCAGTATAACATAAAAAGATTGGTCAGAGTATTAGAATCTAAAGATAGCTACTACTTTAGTTTAAAAAACAATCAAAAGGTAGAGACACTGTAAAACAAACATACTCTATAACAAATTAAACAATAAATTTAACCACAAATTGAATTACCCATGAAACCCCAAGTGAGATAGGAACACATAACTCGGTTGGTCATGGCTTATGGAGTGATGTGAGCAAGATTTCCGCATGTTTGGTGGGGATTTAAGAGATTTATTTGTGTGAGCGAGATAGGAACGATTCGATCCTGACAGAGTCTTCCACGTATCAAGTATCAAGTTTCAATACATGTTTCCCCAGCGAGAGTTCTCCTGAAAACAGACACATGCAGATTCTCACATGTGATATCTATTCAACACGTATGCCCCTTTCAATGACTGGCGAGCCTCACAGCGCACCTCAGTCCAGATAAAAAGATGCCTCAGGTATGACTACTTCTTGTGGCCGGCGAGCTTTCATACGTAGTCTAACGGACTTTATGCGACCCTCCCCGATGGTCGACAGACATTAAAATGTTCTCGACAACAGGTCCTTGGTTCAGACCCCTTGAACCGCCTCGCGTCGCCATAGTTGTCAGGCTGTAATCTTCGATTGACCCGATGGCTATACTTTGACTTTTGCCTTGTCCAAGCCCCAGTCAAAGTGGGGGCTCTGTATATACCTCATTTCTACACCTCCGCCAACCACCCGGTGAAGATTGGGCCGCATGTTTGATATGCGAAACGATTTATGACAGTTCATAGGTTTATCGTCAAGTGATAGCTCAAATACTTTTGTCTACCCCTTGGTCGTCATCTACGTGCCGATATGGCCGTTTTGACGTTCATTAGAGTCTTTTTGGAGTCTGGGTCAAAAACAACTTCATTTCCTATAAACCGTCTTTTAAAACCGAGTCTGAACGCTCAAGAATATTCCGGATATTTTATTATTTCAAGACTTATCTTTTTTTTTTGGTAAACTATATCTGTATTTTAGTAAAAAGAATTCGAAATCTACCGCAATTAGAAAATATTTTAATCTTTCTTTCAAAGGAGGAAACTGCTTGGGAAATGACGCAGCAGGTGATGCGCCTCTTCCAAGAGTCTCAGTGCATGTTGCGCCTCTTCCCCAGGCTGTTTTGCCTGTTTCCGGAATATTTTCTAGATTTCTTTCCGTGTTCGAGTTATTCCAAAAGTCTTCGGATTTTTTTCCCTTTAAAAAGGAGAGGTTCGTTCTCACTTTTAAGGCACGCGAGTGTTCCGGCCCTTCTCTTCTCTCTTTGCATTCTAGACCGTGCTCTAAGGTTTTTGACATCTACGTGCTTGATCAATCGACCACGTAAGCTCAGATACTTCTGCGTACCCGTCTCGTTTTGCATGACCGACCAATTTGACCACTACACATAATCAATTAATCGTTCAATCGATTTTAGTCCTTTAACAAGAGCACTTTCGGCATACATTCAAGTCGAGCTATCACTAGAACACAACTTAGTTAATCTCGTTTTGTCAAACATGTAAGTCTAAGGGTGTAATAATCCCTTCTTTTGTATTTTATTTTGTACTTTATTTAATTCATGTAAGATTCATGTCGGATTTATGTCAAACCTTTTTAGAAACCTTTTTTAATAGTCTTATTTAAATCATCTTTTTCATATTTAGATAGTTCATTTTTTATCCCTAATAATTCAATATTAGCGGGTTTTTGTCATCTTTAGATCAAGATTGTATCTTTAGAGGCTAGATCTGTTCATATCTAGTCTTTGAAATCGTCTTTGATATATTTTAGTGCAAAGTAATCTATTAAATCATCTTTATTCGACTTATAGATCGATAATAAACCGTAAAATCACCAACGAATATTAACTGATCGCGATTCTGGCTTCACAGCTAGAACCCACCTCTAGAAAAGACGCAGGGGTTGATGCACCTCTTCGAGAGGACGCATCACCTGCTGCGCCTGTTCTGGGTTGGACTCTGTCTCTGAACTTCCTTTATCATCTCGACGTAGCCTTAATTAGGTAATTAATCGACTATTAATTTTAGTATCGCCTCTAATCCATCTTTTATTCTTTTCCCTTTCTTTAAATCTTTCTTTTGGGCATAGTTCCGACATAGATCCCGAGATCCAATGTAATCTTTGTAATTCTTTTGTAATTTTATCTAGTCATTAATTATTGCCACGATTGTATGATTTAATTGTCTTTTAACATGTAATCAATCTAATTCCTATTTCGACATAATTTATTGCTAAACTACATGTTCACCGACATACTCTAAGCTCACATGTGAGGGTTAAAACGTCGATGTTGCATAGCATGCATATAACCGACAACCTATCGAGTACATAAGAGTTTCCCTAATCATTAGTGGAGGCCGCTATCGAGGCAGGCAGGATTAGGTGTTCGATTAAAGAACTTCCTACTACGTACCCTCGCCCCTTACTCCAGATCTCCGTGAGCATCCGTGTTCATTGGCATCCACGAGAGTTATTCTAGACATAGAATGCTAAGGGTAACGAGTTCTTAGTGTTCATGTCATTACTTTGTGTCTTAACATGGCATAAAGTATTCGAACGGTTCCAATTTTCCACAAAAATTGGTGGCGACTCCACAAATACGTATTTCTACGTTTGACCCTTTTCAAGGGCTCCTCACCGTGGTTCCTCACGCCAGAGCCCGACACGTGGTCGCGAATCCGTGTATCACAGTTTGGCGACTCCGCTGGGGATAATACACTTACGTGTACCCAAGGTGAAACTTGAACAAGGTTAGGGGCATGAGAACCCTTTGAACTACATGAACTACATCCGTGCTTTCAAGGCTTATATGTCTATCAAAGAAATCAAACCAGAGATGTTCCTAAGGATATTTCCTTCGTCTCTCGACACCATTCTCAAGCAATGGTTCTATTCCCTAGATCAAAAGAAGATTGCAACTTGGGATGATGCTGCAATTGAATTCACCAAACAATAGGCAGACAATGTTGAAATTCAAGTTAACATGCGTACTCTAGAGTTTCTTACCCAAAATGAGAAGGAAGATTTCACTGACTTCTTAAGTAGGTGGAGGACGACTAGTACACAACTGATCGAACGTCCAGATGAAGCCACTCTTGTGGAAACGTTCGTGGACAATCTAAGACCCATTTATGCAAACCACCTGAGATACCAAAACATAAAGTCTTTTAAAGACTTAACTGTGCTATGGACCAAAATCGAAGACGACATCCGAAAGGGACTCTTGTCTAAAACGGTAGGTCGTGGGTATCAAGGCTCAACGAGTCGTTCTTATGGCTCTACTAACAAAATTAATGACGTTAATCTTGTTGAATCTCCCAGAAAGAACAATCCTCAAAGGAAGTTCTCAATCCTCAACAAGGCAAGCTCCAGCATGTAGGACCTACACCTGATCCAGAAAAGAAGAGTAAGTTCTGGGATGAGAACGTGTACTGTGAGTATGATAGAGGCAAGGGGTATGACACAGAGAAATGCTTCAAATTGAAGCATGTCCTTCAAGATATGATTGAGGATAGTCATCTACCCATACCCCCAGGAGGCAAACTGATAGGCTATGTCGCACACCTAATCAAAGATAAACTTTCCTAGACACAAATTAATGTAGTACGAGGGGTCGAACACAAGGAGACGGGAATTGCGCTATGAAATGCTATGAATAGACTACTATCAAGGTCGGTTTAATGGTTGGTTTGGTTTGATGTCTAGCTAAAAATGATGTAAATTAAATAATATGATTAAAAGAGTCTAGGGAAGTTGGGTCACCATGCAATTACTTTATACTCATGTTAAACTAGGAATAAATAATAATGTTAATTGTTTAGGCTAAAGACACCCATCTCTCGATATTAGTGTCAACCTTAGGTCGGGTCCTAGAGAACTTTCGTTATGACTAGGTCGTCCTACTACACATGCTTAGTCTAATCCGATTCCATGCCTCTGGACTTTTAGAATGAATTAACAAACTTAATCAATGGATATGGCCACTAAATAAAGATTAATCATGATGATAAAAACATGTGAAAGGAACAATTTAGATAATAATATCAACCTATTTTAACATTTTACAGATTAGACATGCATGGCTCCCCTAATTCCTAGACAAAGGGAACTACTCATTCATATTTAGAATAAACCTCATGTTAGTGTATAAAACGGTAAATAAGGTAAACATGATTAAATCAAATAACAAAAGTTATAAAAAATACTAAATGATAACTAACAATAGTGAAATGCAAATGCTATACTAATAAAACAATGCTAATAAAAAAGTGATAATGAAAATACAATAATGAAACGAACAAGGATCGAAATAATTACCGCAACAAGAAGGACTTGGAACTTTGAACAAGAATACTAGAACCAGAAGATTAATGAAAGATTGTATTGAATTGTAACCAAATACTTGAAAAAAGTAATAACCAAATGTTTTAACAATATTTAAACTAAATATGAAACTAAGAGAAATTTGTGTGCTTAAGCTAAGGAAAATGTATGGGAGAAATAAGTTTAAAGATAGTGTCAGAGATGATCCTAAGTGTCGAAATCCCCCTCCTTTATATAGGGAGTGGACTTGGAATGTAAGCCACTTACAGCACCCCAACCCCGATCGGGGAATGGGAACCCCGATCGGGTTTCACTAATCCGGTACATTTGCTTAATGACTCAATTAAATGCTTGACGAATCCTATGATACGCCTTTAATCTCCTAAATTCTCCGGTTAATTGCATAATTTGCCATCCCATGAGCATTCAAAGAGCATTCCTGTGTTGAGTTGTGGACTCCTTAAGTCGGGCTTCATTTTGCTTTCTCATTTGTACACCAAACTATTTCCCAAATCTTCATGCTTGGGCTTGTCATTTCTCATAGTATCCTTCCATGGCTATCTTGCGTCCATTTTAGCTTAGTGAATTTTGATGCTTGCTAATGTGCTAGGAAAAAGCCTCTAAATGCTTAGACTCCTACAAAATATAACAAACACAAGCAATACACCTCGAACACGTAATTAGCTCACACATATACTAAAAAAAATATAATAATCATGTAAAATAGAGCTAAATTGGGGAGTAAAGTCATATAAAAACTAGACATATCAAAATTCCCCAAGCTAAACCCTTGCTTGTCCTCAAGCAAGCACATAAGACCAAGACAAGAGAGGAAAGGAACCAAATCCCAACAATTGCAATATCCAATTTTAAACTATCAAGCATAATGACTCAAATCCAGAAACAACATGGGCATAAGGGTAATGCAATAAACATGGATGAGATTTACATGGCGGTGTATCAGGAAAGACTTCAAATGAACTTTTCGGCTCTTGCATGATCTTTTGACTTATGGACTCTCACGATTCACTCAAACTCACTTAAATGTGAATGGATTTTTATGAGTAGCACTCACCTATTCTCGACTCATGAGAGTGTGCCCGCAATCTATTATGGTAAGAATTTTCAAATTACAAGCCAAAAACATTCAAATGCAAGCCTGAAAAGGAAGCCATACGTAAGAAGAAGGTTATTAAGAAATGGGTAAGAAAGGGGAACAAATGATTCATAGTATGTGGAGCTAAGTCAAGTTAGTAGCAACCATATGTAAGGATTCTTAATCCCAAAACTATCCCAAAATTTCCAATACAATTCTCAAGAAAACTCTCCAAAATATATAACTAATATATGAGAGTTTCTTATATCATCGTTTTTGTTTTTCAACATACAAGACATGCTTCTTTTTTTCATTTAATGCTTTTTTCCTTTTTTTCTTTTTTTTCTTTTCAAATCTTTTTTTTTCATTTCCATCATTTTTCTTTCTTTTTCATCTCAAAGCATTAAGGCCAAGCTCACAATGATACTTCAAAGTAGAACAAATCCTAAATGAGCACCCAAACACAATTAATCAAAGCTACTAGCTCAACAAGGTAGGCAGTTTTTGCATGTAGCTGCAACAGGAGTCTGTGACCAAGCCAAGACACGAGCCATGACACGAGCTCAAGACAAGACACAAACTCAAGACAAGACTCAACATCAAAACAACAACCTACATTCAGACAACACCATGACCAGCTATGACAATGTTCTATTCAGTCCAAGCCACAACCACTTCAAGCCTGCTAAGACAACACCACCACAACCAGAACAAAGCCTAGCCATCCACTTCCCAAGGCTAAGCCACAACAAAGCTCAGCCAACAGCCCAACAAGCCCAACACAACAAAAACAGCCCCCAGCCAAAAACAGCCTATCACAGCCTTTCTAAACAAGGTCCATGGGGCCCCACACAATCAAACAAGCCTAACCAACCCTCAAACCTATGTCTTGGGAAGGTCCTCTACAACTTTCCCCAGGACTTCCCTCCCAAGAAACAAACACACAAAGAGTTAGCTTAGGGACAACTTCAGACTGTCCAGATTTCAGCCTTTTGCAGTAGTTAACATGTCACTATCAAACTTTCCTTTTATGATCAAACAAACTCGAGGGCCTTTTAGAAGGACCTTTGGCATCCATCCCACTTCAGTTGAGCTCAAGAATCAAGCTCAGAAGTCCACCCCTCCACCAGTTTCAACCCCAACAAACCCATTAAGGCAGATTGTCCTATTAGAATTACTTTTCTGCTTTATCTACTTTATGTCAGTTTTCCTGCAAGTTTGTAGCTGTTATTTTGTTTCATGTTGTAAGCCTTTGTGGCCCTAGATATCTCCTAACGTCTGAGTTGTATCCTTGTTGCCTATATAAGGCCTTTACCTAATGAAATGCAAATCAGATTTGAAGTAAAACATAAAACTGAAACCTTGTTTCTGTTGCATCTCTTGGCTGTGTGCTTGAGACAACTTCCTTTGCTTTGTGCTTGGAAGTGAGCTTGGGTCCTTAGCTGTGTGCTGGGATCAAAGTTCAACCCTCAATCATTGGCTTTGTGCTTTGATTAAGGTCCTATCTTAGTTCTTTGTCAATTAGTCCAAACAGAAACAGAGTATTTGCAAAGTGTCTGAACTTCAATCAAATTGTCATTGTTTAGTTGTCTTTCTGAATAGTTTCAGTGCAAATTGGTTATCAGAGCTTTGGTTTGTGAGTTCATCTACCTAACTACATTAAAAACACAAAATACAACCATGAGTGAAGAGAGAATCACAGGTCTTGAAAACACAGTTCAAGATCTTGTCAGAACTGTAATGGAGGTCTCTAGATCTGTCAATGAACTCCTTGAGGGCCAACAGAACAATGATACAAGGGGAGGCAGAGGTCGAGGAAGAGGAGCACCTTTCCCACAAGGTGGAGTAAGGAGGAGACAACCTGTAGATCAGTTTGAAATGTCAGATTCAGATGGCTCAGATCACAGTCTTCTCAGACACCAAGACAAAGATATCAAGGTAGAGATTCCTGACTTTCTAGGTAGCTTGAACCCTGATGATTTCTTAGATTGGCTAAGGTCTGTAGAAAGAGTCTTTGAGTTTAAAGGATACACTGATAGAAAGGCTTTTAAGGTTGCTATCATGAAACTAAAAGGCTATGCCTCACTGTGGTATGAAAACATGAAAACCTTGAGGGTTAGGGAAGGGAAAGAACCTGTAAAGTCATGGCTCAAACTGAAAAAGAAAATGAGAGCTAAGTTTGTCTCTAGGGACTACACTCAAGACATGTTCATTAAGCTTACTCACCTAAAGCAAGACCAAAGACCTTTAGAGTCCTACCTAAGAGACTTTGAACAACTCACTTTGCAATGTGAGGTTGTTGAGAAATCTGAACAAAAGATAGCAAGGTTCTTAGAGGGGTTGGATGAAAGGATAGCTAGTAAAGTCAGGTTACAAAACATATACTCCTTTGAGGAAGCTGTCAACTTGTCTTTAAGGGTAGAAAAATTGGGAAAAGGAAAGGCCAGTGCTTCTAAGACACCTTCCAGAACCCCCACCTTCAAACCTTTTGTAGGAGTTAAGATAGGAGAACCTGTGGTTCCTGTTAAGACCCCTTTCAACCTTGATAAAGGCAAGGCTGTTGAGGCAGGCCAAAGGAAGACCACCCCTCTCAAAAAGTGCTTTCAATGTCAAGGGTATGGACATTTTGCTAGAGAATGTCCATCTAAAAGGGCTCTGAGTACCCTAGAAGTAATCCATTGGGGAGATGATGAAGTGTTGGTCTGTGATGAAGAGATGGAAGAGCCTGAGGTAGAGGCTAGTGAGGAGTTGATAGAGCCTGATGCAGGGTTAAGTTTGGTAACATGGAGGGTAATGCATACTCAACCACAACCTTTGGAAGAGGACCAAAGACACCAGATCTTTAGGACCAGATGTACCATCAAGGGTAGAGTATGTAACCTCATTATTGATGGGGGAAGCTGCACTAATGTGGCCTCCAAAACACTGATAGACAAGCTAGCTCTACCCACCAAAGACCACCCCCTACCTTACAAACTCAGATGGCTAAACAAAGGGGCTGAGATCAAGGTGGATAAACAATGTGTTATACCTTTCTCAATTGGTAAAGGGTATGTGGATGAGAGTCTTTGTGATGTTCTACCTATGGATGCATGTCACCTTCTGCTTGGGAGACCATGGGAGTTTGATAGGGATGCCATACACCATGGGAGAGACAACACCTACACCTTCAAGTATGGGAAGAAGAAGATCACCCTAGCACCTTTACCACCTGCTTTAAAGATCAACCCAAACCCCATGAGTGAGGCTTCCAAAGAAGTCATGTTGATAAGTGAATCAGAAATAGCACAAGAGCTAAGTGAGCTACAACCTGTATACATATTGCTAGTCAAGGAGACTGGGATGAGTATCATTGATATCCCTGAAGAGGTCAAATCTATCCTAGAAAGTTATGGTGATGTCTTCCCTACTGAGCTTCCTAGTGGACTGCCACCACTTAGAGGGATAGAGCACCACATTGACCTAGTGCCTGGAGCTATCTTACCCAACAAGCCAGCCTACAGGAGTGACCCTAAGGCTACACAAGAGCTCCAACTTCAAGTAGGTGAACTACTCAACAAGGGCTATGTCAGAGAGTCCCTCAGTCCTTGTGCTGTACCAGCCTTGCTTGTGCCAAAGAAGGATGGGACTTGGCGTATGTGTATTGATAGTAGGGCCATCAACAACATTACCATCAAGTATAGGTTTCCCATACCTAGACTTAATGATATTCTGGATGAGCTAAGTGGGGCTCAAGTGTTCACTAAGATTGATCTGAGGCAGGGCTACCACCAAGTGAGGATAAGAGCAGGGGATGAATGGAAGACAGCTTTCAAGACTAAACATGGGCTCTATGAATGGTTGGTGATGCCTTTTGGGTTGTCTAATGCCCCTAGCACCTTCATGAGGTTGATGACAGAAGTCCTAAGGCCTTACTTAGGCAAGTGTGTAGTGGTTTACTTTGATGATATTCTTATTTACAGTTCAACAAAGGGAGAACATTTGCAACATCTGAAGATGTTGTTTGAGGTCCTAAGAGAAAACAAGTTGTATGGCAAGCTAGAGAAGTGCACCTTCATGCAGCCTGAGGTTTACTTCCTTGGATTCATCATCTCTAAGGAAGGGGTAGCAGTTGATCCTGAGAAAGTGCAAGCAATCAAGGAATGGCCCATTCCTCAAACTGTTACTGATGTAAGAAGTTTCCATGGGTTGGCATCTTTCTATAGGAGGTTCATACAAGGGTTTAGTTCAATCATGGCCCCTATTACTGAGTGCATGAAGAAGGGAGAGTTCAAGTGGAATGAGAAGGCTGAAAGGTCCTTCAATCTGATCAAAGAGCTATTGTGTAAGTCTCCCATATTGGTTCTACCAGACTTTAACAAACTCTTTGAGGTAGAGTGTGATGCCAGTGGTCTTGGCATAGGAGCTGTGCTTACTCAAGAAAAGAAACCTGTGGCATACTTTAGTGAGAAGCTAAATGGGGCCAAGCTTAACTATTCCACATATGACAAGGAATTCTATGCCATTGTGAGGGCATTGAATCATTGGGGACACTACTTGAAGCCTAAGCCTTTTGTGCTTCATTCTGATCATGAGGCTCTCAAATACATCAATGGACAACACAAACTCAACCCCAGGCATGCCAAATGGGTAGAGTTCTTGCAATCCTTCTCATTCTCCAGCAAGTATATAGAGGGTAAGAACAATGTTGTAGCTGATGCATTGTCTAGAAGGTCTGTAATGTTGACCTTCATGGAGCAAAGGGTGTTGGGGTTTGAATTTATGAAAGAGCTCTATCAAGAGGACCCAGACTTCAAGCATGAATGGGAGGTACACCAAGAAGGGCAAGTCAAGAAAGGGAGCAAATACACAGCTCAAGAAGGATACTTATTCTATGGAAACAAACTGTGTGTGCCTAAGGGACCTTATAGGGGACTACTGGTCAAAGAGGTTCACTCCAATGGCCTTGCTGGTCACTTTGGGGTACAGAAGACCTATGACATCTTACAAGATCAGTTCTATTGGCCTAAGATGCTCAGTGATGTGCAAGATGCCCTCAAGAGATGCAGATCTTGTCAAATAGCCAAGGCACACTTTCAAGCAGGCCCTTACACACCACTTCCAGTACCCAACAAGCCATGGGAAGATCTCAGTATGGACTTCATTGTAGCCTTACCTAGAACTCAAAGGGGAAAGGATTCAATCATGGTGGTTGTAGATAGATTCAGCAAGATGGCACATTTCATTGCTTGTAAGAAGACTGAGGATGCATTGGGGGTAGCTGAACTATACTTTAGGGAGGTTGTCAAGTTACATGGGGTCCCTAGAAGCATTGTCTCAGATAGAGACACAAAGTTCATGAGCCACTTCTGGAGAACCTTGTGGAGCTATTGAAGACCAGGTTAATGTTTAGTACTTCTCACCATCCCCAAACTGATGGGCAGACAGAAGTCACTAACAGGACACTAGGAAAGATCTTAAGGAGTATTGTTTCTAAGTCATTGAAAGATTGGGATCTCAGGCTAGCACAAGCTGAGTTTGCCTTCAACAGAGCCCCCTCCAGCAGCACAGGTAAAAGTCCTTTTGAAACAGTTTATGGTACTAATCCTCTCATGCCTACAGACCTAGCACCAGTCAAAGGAAACAAGACAAGCTATGATGCAAAGAAAAGAGTTGAGCAAATGATACAGATTCATGAGCAAGTCAAGAAGCAGATTGAAAGGTCCAATGAGTTGTACAAGGCTAGGTCCAAGGGGCCTAAGAAAGCAAGGGAATTCAAGGCAGGGGATCTTGTATGGTTGCATTTAAGAAAAGAGAGATTTCCAGACAAGAGGAGAAACAAGCTCATGCCAAGAGCTGATGGACCATTTGAGATATTGGAGAAGATAGGCACAAATGCTTACAAGGTGGATCTACCAGGAAGCTATGGTGTACATGGTACTTTCAATGTTGGAGACCTGAGTCCCTACCATGGTGAATCAGATGATGAAGGTGAGGAAGATTTGAGGGCAAATCCTTTTCAAGAAAGGGAGGTTGCAACAGGAGTATGTGACCAAGCCAAGACACGAGCCATGACACGAGCTCAAGACAAGACACAAACTCAAGACAAGACTCAACATCAAAACAACAACATCCATTCAGACAACACCATGACCAGCTATGACAATGTTCTATTCAGTCCAAGCCACAACCACTTCAAGCCTGCTAAGACAACACCACCACAACCAGAACAAAGCCTAGCCATCCACTTCCCAAGGCTAAGCCACAACAAAGCTCAGCCAACAGCCCAACAAGCCCAACACAACAAAAACAGCCCCCAGCCAAAAACAGCCTATCACAGCCTTTCTAAACAAGGTCCATGGGGCCCCACACAATCAAACAAGCCTAACCAACCCTCAAACCTATGTCTTGGGAAGGTCCTCTACAACTTTCCCCAGGACTTCCCTCCCAACAAACAAACACACAAAGAGTTAGCTTAGGGACAACTTCAGACTGTCCAGATTTCAGCCTTTTGCAGTAGTTAACATGTCACTATCAAACTTTCCTTTTATGATCAAACAAACTCGAGGGCCTTTTAGAAGGACCTTTGGCATCCATCCCACTTCAGTTGAGCTCAAAAATCAAGCTCAGAAGTCCACCCCTCCACCAGTTTCAACCCCAACAAATCCATTAAGGCAGATTGTCCTATTAGAATTACTTTTCTACTTTATCTACTTTATGTCAGTTTTCCTGCAAGTTTGTAGCTGTTATTTTGTTTCATGTTGTAAGCCTTTGTGGCCCTAGATATCTCCTAACGTCTGAGTTGTATCCTTGTTGCCTATATAAGGCCTTGACCTAATGAAATGCAAATCAGATTTGAAGTAAAACATAAAACTGAAACCTTGTTTCTGTTGCATCTCTTGGCTGTGTGCTTGAGACAACTTCCTTTGCTTTGTGCTTGGAAGTGAGCTTGGGTCCTTAGCTGTGTGCTGGGATCAAAGTTCAACCCTCAATCATTGGCTTTGTGCTTTGATTAAGGTCCTATCTTAGTTCTTTGTCAATTAGTCCAAACAGAAACAGAGTATTTGCAAAGTGTCTGAACTTCAATCAAATTGTCATTGTTTAGTTGTCTTTCTGAATAGTTTCAGTGCAGTAGCTAAGGATAGAAAACTAAAATGCAAATGCAATCTCCCCCAAGCTAAACACAACATTGTCCTCAATGTGCCAACATGTGAAAACATCAAAGCTAACCGTAAAAATGGTTCAAAGCATAAAACCGGGAAGACAAAAGGTTTATATTTAATGGGGAGAAAATAAAATGAAAGCAAATAAAAGAAAATAAAAGGAAATAAAATAAAAGCAAATAAAAGCTTAGGTTGCCTCCCAAGAAGCGCTGGTTTAACGTCCCGCACGACAAATAGCATAATGGGAGAATTATAGTTCCAAAGGTAGAGGGCTCACGAGGACTTCCTCGACAACTCCGACAAAGGCATTGTCATAATAAACCATCAAACGATGGCCATTCACTTTAAACCTCTCCCCATTGATGGTCTCAACTTCAACAAAACCAAACTTATGGACATTAGTAACGGTGTATGGACCGGACCACCTTGAATGAACCTTTCCTGGAAATAGCTTAAGGCGGGAATTGAAAAACACCACCTTATCACCGATTTGAAATTCTTCCTTCAAGATTTTCTTAACATCGACAAACTGTGAGCTTTCCTCCATTGATAACTCTTCTCCATCCAACTCATGCTCCAAAGCATCCATCTCCTCATTCCCAATCTCATTATCACCTGCAAATGATTCCAATAGCGAGAGTGCCTCCAAAGGGTCCTGAGCCAAAGACCGAGGTATAAAGTCATCTATGACAATGTCCAAAACATCAATAGAAACGCAAGACTCTTCTAACATGGGAATCTTCATGGCACTTTTCAAGTTATATGTGACCTTATCCTCGCCCACTTCCAATATTATTTTACCATTCTTGACATCCATTACCGCACCCGCGGTATATAAAAAGGGTCTTCCAAAAATAGTTGGGATTAAGGCATCCTCGGGCATGTCAAGAACAATAAAATCAACTGGAATAAAGAATTTACCAACTTTGACGGGAACATCATCCAAAACTCCCAAATGGCGTTTTATAGAACGATCCGCCATTTGCAATGTGACACAAGTACATTTCAAGACTCCCATATTAAGCTTAGCACAAATAGAGTAAGGAATGACACTTACACTAGCACCTAAATCGCATAAAGCTTTATCAATCTTATAGGTACCACTTGTGCAAGGAATGGAAAAACTATCGGGATCTTTTAACTTAGGAGGGGACTTGTTTTGCAAAAGAGCACTACACTCGGCGGTGAAGGCTATAATTTCAACATTATCAAAAGTCGTCTTCATAGTTAAAATGTCTTTCATGAACTTAGCGTAAGACGGAATTTGAGTGATTAATTCGGTTAAAGGAACGGTTACCTGGAGGTTCTTCACAACTTCCATGAATTTACTGAATTGAGTGGTCTTTTGATGCTTTGCCAATCTATGAGGTAAAGGCACGTTGACTTTTTCCGGCACCTTTGTCTCAACATCCTTCTTTGGAGGAGCATCCTCCACATCTTTGACTTGCTCAACCAAAATGGGATCATCCACCTTTTTTGGCATAACCTTATCTTTCTTACCACTAGGGGAAACCTCTAACTCAACAAGCACCTCCTCATTGTCCTTGGGCATGGGTGGCTCATCATACTTCATAACACTTCTCAAGGTGATTGAATTGAGAGTATCATGTGATTTCTCACCTTGAGGTGGTAATTGACCCGTTCTTCTTTGAGAGCTAGAAGCGGCTAGTTGAGCCATTTGGCTCTGATACCAGCAACGATTAGGAGGATATCTACCTTGATAGCTCTGATACCACTTGTGAGGAAATCGGTATTCCCACAATACATATATTATAGGATTATAATGAAAAAGCAATAACTTGATTATGCGAGTCATAAACGAAAACAAGAAAAGAATAGAGATTTTGAAATCAAATTAAAACAATTTCGTGGCCTATGCTCTGATACCACTTGTGAGAAAATATCCGTATATTTCACCTCTAAATTTCAGGATTATAACAAAATTATAAGATACGAAATAACGTGTCATATATGAAAATAACGATATAAATAAGAGATAAAAATCAACCTTTGGTCCTTGCAAATTGGCTTAAGAACAATATCAAAAGTATGATATCTCCTACTAGTTGCACCCAAAATGCTCCTTGATATGCCTTAATCGTGCTAGAACGATTATTCAAAATTACCGCTAATTTTATGTGAGGTTTGATGATAGATCTAGAGAGAAAAATTGAGAGAAAAATCACCCTAGTGTTTTTGTATTTGTGCCGTCAAAAACCTCAAAAAAACCCTAGGTATTTTTCCTTTTTATTCTCCCCTAATCATACTAGCTAGGTTTTCCTAAAATAAGAAATTGCAATTAGGATCCTTTCCAAACCGATTTGGACCGAGTAGATATATCCATTTATTGCTTCATATTTTTCGGTCACACCTAGTAAATAACATTCATTGTATTATTATAATTATCGTCACTAATATCGTCATCTTATTAATAAGTCCACTCAACCTTTTGCAGTCGATTTATTAATACATGTCTGACAATATTTACAATAATTATTACGAGTAATACATTTGCTTAATTAAATATAACGGGTTATATTTAATCACGAATTAACTGATTAGTTCGTTTAAGCTAACATTATTTACATTAATTAAATATAACAGTTTATATTCAATTTACGAATTAACAGTTTAATCCGTCTATCATCATCATTTTTGACTAACCTTTTAGTCAAATACATTGACTAACCTTTTAGTCGTATAAGGCATCAATATGACTATATTATTCATATAATCACATCTCTAAGACACATCCTATAGGTGTGACTTATAGGGACCAGATGATCACCGCCATAATAAAATGACAATAACGTCAAACTTCTAGCGAGCCAACCGTTATTGATAAATGTTAATCAACTGATTATTATACAAAGTATACCCTGTGAACCTACAAAGATTTATTTATGTTATTGCACTAACTGTGGAGGATACTGGCTCCAAGACTTTGATCATTCTTTTGAAGTTGAGCCAACATTTCTTATTGGGTCTTAGCCAATTGCATTACCAAGGCCTCAAGTTTACCTCCCCCTTGGTTGTTTTGTTGGACATTTTGGGGTGGTGGAACTTGGTTTGGTTAAGAGTTTTGTATTGGTGGTCTTTGTTGGTAGTTTTGATTTTGATAGCCCGGTGGAAAATTGAATCTTTGTTGTGGGACATAGGCATTTTGTTGAGGTTGAAGCACATAATTTTGTTCAGGTTGAGGATTGAGCACATTGTTGCTTTTGTAATACAAGTTCGGGTGAAATTTTGTGTTTGAGTTGTAAGTATTGGAAAAGGTACCCGGTGGGTAAGAACTTTGCTTAAAAGTTTGAAAAGCACATACCTCCTCCATAGTAGCTTGGCATATATTTGAGAAATGACCCGCACCTCCACAACTTTCGCAAACAACAATTTGGCTAGTAGAAGACACAACATTGAGTTGATGAACCGCATTTTGAGCCTCCAACTTTTGTTGGAGCAAAAGGATTTGGTTCTTCAAAATGTTAGTGTCGGAAACTTCCTCTCTTCCTTTGATGGGTGTACTTTGTGAATTGACATATTGGGCATCATGGATCGCCATGGATTCAATTGTGGCATGAGCAATATCCGTGTCAATCTGATCAAACCGTCCATTGTTGGCGGAATCAAGAATCCTTCGGGATTCGGCACAACACCCATTGTACAATGTTATGGCAAGGACCAAGCATCCAACCCATGATGTGGGCATTGCCTTTGGAGCTCCTTGTACTTCTCTCAAGCTTCATATAAGCTCTCAAGAGCTTGTTGACGGAATCCCGTGATTTGGCACCTCAAAGGTTGAGTTTTTTCGGGTGGAAAAAACTTTTAATAGAAAGCAAGAGCCAATGTTTCCCAATTGGTGACTCCCATGGTGGTACGATCAAGGCTATTGATCCATATTTTTGCCTTGTCCTTCAAAGAGAAAGGGAAAAATATTTCCCTAATTTGGGCTTGAGTGACACTCGTTTATCGAATCATGGAGCAATAGTCACAAAAGTTTTGCACATGCAAATTGGGATCCTCCAAAGGACTTCCTTAAAATTGCTTCCTCTCCACAAGGCTAATGAAAGCCGGTTTGATATCGAATTCCGGGGCGGTAATTTGAGTGGTGGTGATACCGGCCGGAAGCATAGCCGCGGTGGGCTTGGAATGATCGAAAAGTTTCACCATCTTCTTAGTCGCTGACGGTGGTGGTGATGATGATAAACTAAAAACATCCTCCTTTTCAAGATGTTAAAGATCGTCTAAGTATGACTTTCTGGCACTTTCAACTTGAACGGGAGAAACGACGTCTTTTACTTCTTTCCAAAAGCGTCGTCTTCTACGAAAGGTTTTCCCGGGCTCGTAATCCGGTGAAAGTAATTCTTCCTCACGAGAGGACATGGGCATAAGGCAACAATTTTCAAGGAAATTGTAAGTACGGTCTCAAGGAACAAGTGTTTCTAAAGACAAGAGAAAAAAAAATGATAGAAGTCTACAAATCAAAAACGAAATAAAACCGTACTCCCCGGCAACGGCGCCAA
Source organism: Heliosperma pusillum (assembly GCA_022085475.1). NCBI lineage: Eukaryota > Viridiplantae > Streptophyta > Magnoliopsida > Caryophyllales > Caryophyllaceae > Heliosperma > Heliosperma pusillum. The sequence continues at coordinate 5,617 of JAIUZE010016537.1, read as the reverse complement.
AATTTGATTGGCTATGTCGCACATCTAATCAAAGATAAATTTTCCTAGACACAAATTAATGTAGTACGACGGGTCGAACACAAGGAGACGGTAATTGCGCTATGAAATGCTATGAATAGATGACTATCTAGGTTGGTTTAATGGTTGGTTTGGTTTGATGTTTAGCTAAAAATGATGTAAATTAAATAATATGATTAAAAGAGTCTAGAGAAGTTGGGTCACCATGCAATTACTTTATACTCATGTTAAACTAGGAATAAATAATAATGTTAATTGTTTAGGCTAAAGACACCCATCTCTCGATATTAGTGTCAACCTTAGGTCGGGTCATAGAAAACTTTCGTTATGACTAGGTCGTCCTACTACACATGCTTAGTCTAATCCGATTCCATGCCTCTCGATGTTTAGAATGAATTAACATACTTAATCAATGCATATGGCCACTAAATAAAAATTTATCATGATGATACAAACATGTGAAAGAAACAATTTAGATAATTATATCAACCTATTTTAACATTTTACAGATTAATCATGCATGGCTCCCCTAATCCCTAAACAAAGGGAACTACTCACACATATTTAGAATAAAACTAATGTTAGTGTATAAAACGGTAAATGTGGTAAACATGATTAAATCAAATAACAAAAGTTATAAAAGTGCTAAATGATAACTAACAATAGTGAAATGCAAATGCTATACTAGTAAAACAATGCTAATAATAAAGTGATAATGAAAAAACAATAATGAAACGAACAAGGATCGAAATAATTACCGCAACAAGAAGGACTTGGAACTTTGAACAAGAATACTAGAACCAAAAGATTAAAGAAAGATTGTATTGAATTGTAACCAAATGCTTGAACAAAGTAATAACCAAATGTTTAATAATATTGAAACTAAATATGAAACTAAGAGAAATTTGTGTGCTTAAGCTAAGGAAAATGTATGGGAGAAATAAGTGAAAAGATAGTGTCAACGATGATCCTAAGTGTCGAAGCCCCCCTCCTTTATATAGGGAGAGGACTTGAAACGTAAGCCACTTACAGCACCCCAACCCCGATCAGGGAATGGGAATTCCGATCGGGGTTTCACTAATCCGGTACATTTGCTTAATGACTCAATTAAATGCTTGACGAATCCTATGATACGCCTTTAATATCCTAAATTTTCCGGTTAATTGCATATTTTGCCATCCCATGAGCATCCAAATAGCATTCCTGTGTTGAGTTGTGGACTCCTTAAGTTGGGCTTCATTTTGATTTCTCATTTGTACACCAAATCATTTCACAAATCTTCATGCTTGGGCTTGTCATTTCTCATAATATCCTTCCATGGTCCATCTTGCTTCCATTTTATGTTAGTGAACTTTGATGCTTGCTAATGTGCTAGGAAAAAGCCTCTAAATGCTTAGATTCTTAGAAAATGTAACAAACACAAGCAATACACCTCGAACACGTAATTAGCTCACAAATATACTAAACAAAATTTAATAATCATGTAAAATCGAGCTAAAATGGGGAGTAAAATCATATAAAACTAGACATATCACGAACCCAACAACACTAAGAATCCTCTTGGAGTTCTAAAGATCACGGATGAATAATCCACCTTGGATTGTTCATACCTCATCACCCTAGTTGAAGATAAAATTAACATGCTCGAAAATGAAGAAAGCTATTCCACCATTTCTCCTACCATCGATGACTTCATCGCATGGGCTAGAAATGTGAGTAGACAGGTTTCAGAGCTCGAATCTATCGTGACATCCCTACGCGTTCCGGGCACCACACCCCAAGAAGGCGTACCACGAGCTCCAGTCCTATCCCAACAATCTACAACGCAAGAGCTGATAACAACATGTGACAACCTGGTTGAACGAGTCATCACTTTAGAAGCTGAAATCATCAGTTTGAAAGAACTCAATACCGTCAACGGAATATGGGCCGATGACGATGAGGATGAGTACCTCACAAAACATTCTCAAACTAAAGATAGTGAAGATCAAGATATAGACTATCTTACTCGATCAGGATGCCCTTATCAAAGTGTCCCTCAGAACAGTCCTACTACTAGTGGTCCAATTACTAACACCACTGACTTCACCCCAAATGATGGCGAGGGTACATCTACTGACCATCTGCTAAAGCAACTACAAAAGACAAAGGCTGATCTTTCAGTCTGGCAATTACCTTCAAGTTCATTTCCCCATCGCCAGGCTCTACTTCAAGCATTGACAAAGCTAAATGTAGCACACGACTGTACACATGACGATGTAGTCAACTAAGTTCCTATTGAAGAGCGCCTGACCGTGGTTCCTCACACCATAGCCCGGCACGTGGTCGCAAATCCGTGTATCACACATAACATGACCCCTTACTCAAGAAATAGATTAGATTTTCATAAATACTAAATTCGCACCTTACTCGGTCAGTACAAGGACTACTCGACCGAGTGTAGCAACGCGAGTTAGTTCATGGGCACTCAGTCGTGAGGATACCTCGTTTCTACACCTTCCCTCAACCACCCAGTGATGATTGGGCTGCATGTTTGGTATGCGGAATGATTTATGACAGTTCGTAAGTTTATCGTCATGTGATAGCTCAAACACTTGTGTCTACCCCTTGGTCGTCATCTACGCACCGGTACGGTCGTTTTGACAGTCATTAGAGTTCATTTGGATTCCGGGTCCAAAACCGCTTCATTTTCTAGAAACCGTTTTAAAACTCCGAGTCGGAACGCGTGGGTAGATTTTTGATATTTTATTAATAATTTCAAATTTCTATCTTTTTTGATAAAATATATCTCGTATCTTTTTAAAAGGGAAGTATAGATGTACCACACTTCCATATGAGAAACGTGGGAATCTTCCTTCCACATAAGGAAACCTCCGGGGAAATGACGCAACAAGTGATGCGCCTCTTCGAAGAATCGCAGTTCCTGCTGCGCCCCTTCCCCAACCTGTTTTCTTCGTTTTCAGATAAGTCTGAGTTGTTCTTGAACTCTTCGCTTTTTCTATAATAAAAGGAGAGCTCCGTTCTTACTCTTAAGGCACATGAGTGTTACGCCCCTTCTCTTCTCTCTTTAAATTCTAGACCTTCCTCTAAGCTTTTCGACATCTACGTGCTTGATCAATCGACCACGTAAGCTCAGATCCGTCTGGGTACCCGTCACGTTATTACATTGACCAATTTGACCACTACACAATCAATCAATCAATCAATCATTCAATCAATCAATCTTAGTCCTTTAACGAGGGAACTTTCTACATACATTCTAGTCGAGCTATCGCTAAATTAAAACGTAACTTAGTTAATCTTGTTTTGTCAACATGTAAGTCTGAGGATGTCCATATTTTGTACTGTATTTATTTTATTCTTTCAATTAATGTAAGATTTATGTCCGAAATAATTTCAAAACCGATTTCAAAGTAAAACGTTTTTTTTAACATAACCTTTTTTAGTAGTCATCAGGCGTCGAGAATAAACGCAGAAGCATCTGCACCTCTTTGAAGAGTCGCAGCACCTGCTGCGCTTCTTCCAGAGGCCGCATGCTCCTGCTCTTCTTCTTCTTCCTCTGGTTTCCACGTCTTTACTTTCCTTTTCTTATTTTCTCTTTTCTTCGTACATAAATAACATTTTATCTTTTACATAAAACGTTTTGTTCTTGTCTTAGATCCCTAATAATGCAATATTAACATGTTTTCGTCTTTGAATCAAAATTGGGTTTTAGAGGTTCAATTCGTTCATATCAAATTTCTGGATTCATTGTTGATATAAATTAGTGTAATTAATATATTAAACCACTTCTACTCGAGTCATAGGTCAATAATCCATCGTAAATATAAAAAACAACATTAAACGCCCGCGATTCTGACTTCACAGTCAGAATTCAACTCAAGAACAGATGCAACAAGCCATGCGCCTCTTCTAGAGGACGCAGTTGTTGCTGCGCCTGTTCTGGGTTGATTTATGTCCCTGAACTTCTGTTTTCGCCTTGACGTAGCTTTAATTACGTAATTAATTAATTATTAGTCGCAATATCGCTCTTAATTTGTCTTTTAGTTTTTCAAATCTTTTTCTTTACTTCAAATCTCCGTTTTGAGTATATTTCTGCCGTAGAGTGTTATTACATGTTCACCAACATAGTCTAATTCACATGGTACGATTAAAACATTGGATGTTGCATTGCATGCATATAATCGATAACATATCAAATACGAACGATTTTCCGAATCATTAGTAGAGGCCGCTATCGAGGCGGGCGGGATTAGGTGTTCAATTAAAGAGCTTCTTAATACGTACCCTCACCCCTTACTCTAGATCTCCGTGAGCATTCGTGCTCATTGGCATCCACGAGAGTAATTCTAGACATAGAATGCTAAGGGTAACGAGTTCTTAGTGTTCATGTCATTACTTTGTCTCTTAACATGGCATAGAGTATTCGAACGGTTCCAATTTTCCATAAACATTGGTGGCAACTTCATAAATTCGTATTTCTACGCTTGTCCATCCAAGTGCGCCTCTCCGTGGTTCCCCGTTTACCACAGTTCGGCAAGGATCACCAATCGGTGTATCACACTTTGGCGACTCCGCTGAGGATTATACACTTACGTGTTACACAGGGTGAAACATGAACAAGGTTAGGGAATAGTTTGTACGATACGATTGTCGATTTTTATTACTCGACCTTCTTAGGTCGTTTTATTCGCCCTTCCTCGGCTCAACCCAACCCGTTTCGACCAATTGTCTTGTCCGGATGGTCCAAATTCTTATATGGGCCTAAGGATGGATAGCGATTGACGTCAACCATACCGCTCTACATACTCATGTTAGTATCAAGAGCTTTCACCACTCGAGGAGTTGGACTAGGAACCAACCTTACTCATGTTTTGCTCGGACCTCTCCACAAACCCGGGTTTGATTGCTTGGGTATGGCAACCCACCCTTTAAGCCAAAACCATTTTAAATGCACTCAGCATACCGTTATAATGCCTTTATAAATGTGTATAACCCATACGTGATCACCTTTTTGTAAATAAAACCATGACGAACTTTTCAAAGTAAAATCCTTTTTAAAACGATAAAACATTTTTCAAAGGTGGCCTAAGTAGCACAAAATGAGTCGAAACTCTGTCCAAATATCCAGTCAAAATCATCTTTTCTGCACTTCGACTTAGCACTTCTACAACCACACTACGGTTGTCTAGGATAAACAGTTCAAAATTAGTCATTTTCAAAACTTACATAAACACAGTGGCACACTCCCGCTTCACAAGTCGAGTTCTTTTGAGTAAGTGTGCTCGAATGGTCGATCGTGCTTTAATCCATCTTCGGTCTCTTACCTCAGTTTCCAAGATGTCGGGAACTAGTTAAGCAAGTGTTCATCAACCCGAGCAAAACCCGAATGGTAATGATCTAGTCCTAGCTGCGCTCATCCGTCTCCAAACAAGTCAAGACAAAGCTTATGCTCGCCTCAGTGCCATTAAAGGCCAAATTGTTGCCGTAGAAACTAGGGTGTCTCCTGCAGACATTCCTGATTCTAGCGTACATGATAACATTCCACCCATTGTGGGACAACAAGAAGTCAATTCCCCACCAGTTCCCACTGGAGCTG